>JAPDSC010083881.1:0-25240 GCA_026290005.1 Latrodectus geometricus | reverse complement strand
AAATACTGCTTGAGATTTAAAACGATTTGGTTTGAATGTTGCCCTATCGTTATGTTTTACAATTAGGGACTAATTCAACCAGGACCAATTATTTTAAGCGAACATCAAACTATGAGAAATACCCATGCTCAAGATGAAATTTAAACCAAGGAAATGTTGAAGTAAAAAGGCCACAGAGCCCAACTATTCAATTCCTAATATAGCAAATGGTTTATGAAAGTCTTTTAAAAGTGTGAATTTTTTATCTATATATTATTAGAAGTGTATACTAATTATGAATAAAACTAAATGTGTAAACAGTACCAAATGATTAATAAATGTAATTTTTGCAGAATTTTATAATTCCTTTTATTGATACTAAGTTCTAAAAATGCTAAAATGTAACACACCAAATTACTAAATATAGGATTTGAAATTAAAATCTTCAGAAAACAAAGTTAAGATTTGAACAAATAAATGAAAAATATTATATTATACCTCCACATTTAAAAATAAATAAAGTAGTAAATGAAAGCCAATATCATGATTATACATATATTTTTTATCTGTATTAAGTTTACTTCATACTGAAGAATGTATTTGAAACAAATCGTTAAATTTAAAGTCATGTGATCAAAATGACTGAATTCAAGCCAAAGATAGCAGAATGAGATAAATAACATATAATTAAGTAAGTTACAACAAATTAAAAACAATTTAAGTACAATCTCTTTCATAATTTTCCCCCTTTTTTATACAGATAAAAAAAGATATAATAAAAAAGGTAGTTTCATTTCATAAAAGACCCAGGATTTAAACCCAAATCTTTTCATGGCGATCTCAGAACAAACTTAAAATATTAATTCGATGGTACCTCTAACTAGAATTGCAACCTACATTTTGTGTGTATTTGAGAATAACTCTCTTGAATAGACAATGTCTAACTCATATGTTCATTAGAGATCATGATCAACCATACACACTAATTTTTAGCCATGCATAGAAAATAATATAAAAAGTAAACAAATGATTATAGTGATAGTATAATGATAAAACAAACATCAATAGTATTTAAATATAACTCCAGCCAATTAAGATGTTGGTATCACAATTGCTATTTGTTAATACATGCTCAAACAGCCAATCATTATTGGCCATAAAACCTAATATTTCTATACAAATATACACACAATAATTTTCAGTCAAATATTTATCTTTAAAATCAATAATCACAATTATAAGCTTCAATTTTACAGGCCTATTATACGAAATAAAATCACACAGAAATACCTATTGACAAAAGCTTCCGCCAACAGCTCATACAATTTAAATATGTAAGGAATAATTAAATAACTATTTATTTATTCCTTATATATTTAAATTGTATGAAATTTATTTCATTTTTTACTTTTTAAGGACAAGTAGTATACAAACACGCTAGTTGGAAATGTTCCTCACTGTTGGAAGGCTTGTATACACGCTGCGATAGAGTACAGGGTGCGCTTATTTGAATTTTCAGATAGAAGTTTTAAATGTAACACTATACAGCACCATAATAAATCCAGGATTCCTTTTTTAAAGAGTTAGAAAATGATATTTCAAGTGGATTCTGATATGCTAAGATAGCAAAACATATTTTGTGTAAGCATTTATTAGTTTTGAAATTTTTTATATCAATCTTCATTTCAAATTTTATTATTTGCTCTAGCATCATTTCTTATTAATATAAAAATTAATTTTAAAAGAACATTCAAAAAGTTAATTATCAAGGGAAACATTATTGTATACATATTTTGGAGAAAAATAAAAATTATTATTAAAAGCTAATTTTAATATTTATAACAAAATATGTTCAAATATTATAACATTAATTTTTTTATAATTTGTTTCCTGTTAAGTTAGGCTTAGTGATGGGAAACCCATGTTCTGCACGATTGTATCTTTTCCTGTAGGAAAAGATTTCTGCTCTGTCACATGGGTGTACCTTAGATAATAGTGCATCATCAGAAAGAATTAAATAAGTTAAATGCACAAGATAATAAAGTTAAACACAGAGTAATTTAAATTAACTGCATTCCTAATAATCAAAGTGATTGGTGATTATAAAGCATTTTTAATTGTATGTTTATATCGATATACAGAATTATATATATTAGCTAAAGCAGACTTCCAATAAAGTTTTGAGGATTGTATAACAAACAGACCTGTATTCTTTTTTACATATGTTTATTCAACACAACTTTAATAAATTTGTGTGAACTAAAGTTACATATTAGTCTTAAAAAATCTAATATGTAATTTAAAAATTATTAAAATGAATAAACAAATTTACTATTGAAATTTACCCTTTTGGGCAGCATTTCCCTTTTTGTACTTTCGCTTTGGGCCAGCCTTCGAACTTTCTGGTTCAGAGGAATCAAATGTTTGCAAATTCAGTTTTCTCCTGACCTACAAAATATACATGAAAATGCATGAATAAAGAATCATAAAGAGTAAGCAAACATAACAGAATGATAATAAAATCTATTCTGTTATATATAATATTTTAAAAGATACTTATGTTTAGCCATGATTTAAAATTTTTTAAAAAGAAAATAATAAAATTGCCTACAATTTAATTACAACAGCACCAGGATTATTAAGTTTGATATAACATTAAATGAAGTCCAGTGGTGTGTTGGTAGCACCTCACATTTCCAGGGCATAAGTCTGAGGTTCGATAATTAAGAAAGGCAACTTCCAATCAACCTTTCATCTCTTCAGTGGCACAATAAAAATAATACTATATTTTCTGTATATAATCCTTGGGATTATGTGTTAAAAAGTTCCAAATTTTGTTGTGCATCTTATACACCGCCACAGATAATCTGATAAAAAAAAAATTCTCCATCAGAAAAGCTTACAAGAAAGTTTTGAAAGAAATACTGTTCATGTTTCATAAAATAAATAACAGGTGGTACCAAGACACATCTGAGTTATTTATGTTGTAATCATCTTTGTTTAATTATGTTCAAGAATGAATTTGGTTCCTTGTAAAGATACTACAGTTTTATTTTGCTAATGCCATTTTGCAATTTGTCTTGATGTGAGCTGTTTAGTTTTGAAAACATTCAAATTTGTTATCCTCATATGAAAGCGAAAACATTTAAGTCACACAACAGATTTAAATTAAAAGCTATAATGAAAAAATGGTGACAAACGTGTTAATGTGAAGAGAAAGACAAAGCATGCGCAGTATAAAAGAAAAATGTATAAAATATGCAGTTTGTAAATAAACCATTTCTTTCATTTAAATATTAACGAAGCAAATATATATTTTTAAAATATATCTAACATCGTATTAAAAGCTAAATATCGATAAGTTATACAAGAATTTTCTTGAAATTATTGCTCTTGATTGATCTCGTGCTTTCATCTGAAGTTTATCCCATTTTGCGATAAGGTGAATCTAGACAGATCTTTTTCATAATAAAAGCTTTTTTTTTTTTCTATACAATTTATTAAATTTTTAGTTATACTGTGCATTTTTTTATTTTATGTCACACCCATATTATCAGTAGAACATATTTTAGAGTAGACAAAAAAAATTGCCACAGATTATATGCAGTTGCAGATTATGCAACACTTTTTTTCCTTTTTCTCGAAAAAATGGTCATGCAGATAATACGCTGCTGCGGATTATATACAGGAAAATACAGTACCTAGCATGCTTTGAAATTAAACACTAGGGCTTTTACATTAGGCTGACCTCAAACCAGCACATATGCTTCGCATTCTAGGGTTCTCGGCCATGAAAACAAATATGGGCACGGTAGGCTTTGGTCCCACAATGGGCTGTCATGCCACAAAATTAAGTTTTTTTTTTTTTAGTTTAGAATGTTTGTCTAAAAATGGAAATTAAATATATTTATTGTGTCTACAAATAAAAATAAAGTTTTTATCAAGACAAATTTAAAATTAAACACATTATAGTATAACCAAGTCTAAAAAAAAATAGAGCATTTAAATATATACATATGTATACACATGAAAAATATTTCAATTTTATTTTCAAAGCCAAATAAAGATTCTAAATTGCCTACAAAAATAAGTTCAATATCTAAGTTGTGACGTTGCTGATAATAATCTCACTAAGCTAAAAAACAATTAAAATAATTACCTACACTTTTTTGGAAGGAAATATCTAATTTTGAGATTAAAAGTTTGTACACTGAAAATATATATTTCAAAAAATAATTAAATTTAAAAAATTTATCTTTTTTAAATAAAGTTTTTAGAAGTATGAGTATTGCTTAATAACATTAGTCAAAAAATTTTAATTTAAATACATTTAAAAGCAATTTGAAATTTTTTTTTTTCAGTCTGATGAAAATTTGTCAAAATATATGATAACTACCCAAAACTATCCATTTTCTTGAATGTTAATTTTATAATTTGCGCAAAAAATATCAATGAATATCCAGTAAGGCATCTTGTTTTTTTTATTTATTAAGGAAGACTATTTTAATACATTTAGCATTAAATCAACATTCTCTTCAGCACAGATATCAAAAATAGTTTGAAGTTGAATTTAAAAAAATTAAACTTTCTAAAAAAAAAAAATTAAGCTCGCTTTTTTTTTTTAAACTGATAAATTAGCCTTGAAAGATTTCTGAAATGTCCAACTGCAACAGCCTTAGCATCAGAAGTATTTAAGGATTTAACCCATGGCAAGTTTTAATTTATTTCCAATGCTATAAAAAATGGTTACAGATTAGAAACTTAAACCAGGGATAATAATAAATGATAAAAGCATATAAATTTAAATATTTTATTTCTTACTTGTGAATATTTACAAGTTAGAAGTAAGAAGAAATTCTTTAAATGAGGATTAAAAATTTGAGCAATATTTAAATGTTATTTTTATTAGCTAGGACTTTTTTAGAAAGTCATTTGGTTTTAATTTTGCAAAAGTCTTCACAAGTTCATCCGATATTAATTTTACATATCGTCAAGCTTTTAACTGTCACTTGCTTTATTAAACATCAATCATAAGCCCATGCATTTTTAATGAAAGAAAATACTCTCCCAGCTGGTGCTGATGTCCCAGATAAGCAAAAGTCACAGTCAACAATCTTGATCAGATTAGGGACTGCTATGTGATTATCCTTGAAATGACCAAATATCCTGAGCTATTTTTCTACACTTGATATAATCAAATCTCTACTAGTACTTCCATTGTTTCCAATTTGACTGCAAATATTCCTTAGCAAGCACAACTTCATTAAATAGTTGATCGTTTTTTATTTTCATATTGAATACATCATGCTATTAATGACTGCAGCAGAAGTTTCTGCATTTTCCTAACCAATAGCATTTGTTTCAGTCTCACTGATTCATGAAAACTGTTCAACATTTCCAAAACTGTTCTCCATTAAGTATAAGTATGCAATGCACCTTTTATAAAATCAAATACTTCTTTCATACGGTTTCTAACTCCTATAGTACAGAAATAAATGACAAAATAATTATACTAAAGAATCCTTCACAGTTGACTATTTTTATTTCAATTCTTTTTAAACTCAATTTCAATAATTCAATATTTGTCACCTATAAAATTAAAACTAATTTTTTACTGCGGCAAGTATCGAACAAGTTTACACTGGCTGTGACACTGGGATTTTGTCTGAAAACCGGGATGTCTGGTAAGCATAAATAATATACATCTGTGGAACAATAACATAAAATCAATTATTTTAAGGTAACATTGATAACTTCATATACAAAAACATTTTGCGAGTTCTCCTACAAAACACACCTCATTTTTTCAACTGTTTTTAACTTTGATTTGATTTGTTTGTTTGACGCTGTAAAGGTACCACTACCAATGACAATCATTGTAAATATTACTTGTAAATAGCTGTTGTATTAGTCTCAATAAAATATTAGAGGTAAGTACTTGTCTTATAGTCTTTATCCATTAAAATACCATTAACACTTCTACCACCATAATGGTAGATCTTTCAGACAACTGAGGACAGATCCCCGATTCTCTTCATATGAACGCATGACAGAAATCTATGGTTACGTTATAGCAGGACTCATAAGAGAATGACTGCCCACAGAACGTTTCTCCAATCTCTATGCTCTCTGTACAGAGCTTAATAGTGTGTAGAAGTGAGCAGAATGCAAATCCCAGGCCTTTGTGGAAACAACCTGCTCTCCTGAAGTCTTTTGGAAACAGTCATCCTTGAACTCGAGTCCCTATGGCCATATATAAGTCACAAGAGAGCCAAGAAGCTGTAGTATCCCTGTTATGTCTCGCAAGAATAGACAAATGCTGATCATCTCCAGCCATCATGAATCTAGGACAATCTTTGGTCTCTTGGAACTGTTTCCTTAAGTTGCACAAAATATTGGACATTATATTGAAATCTCTTCAAAACTGGACTTGAGACTGGCCTGCTTTGAGCATCCCCACAATTCACCACCTCATTTCATCATTTAATTGTTGGAGATAAAATTCGAAGTGTAACAGTAGCAAAGAGTAATCGATTGCTGCACAAAAACACCCAAGAAATAGAAGAAAAATGAGATGGTTATTTTGTACCAAATCAATATGACCTCAGAAGTGAAGTATTTGGGCCTATATTTTTTTACTGAAAGCTCACTTGGAATAAACATGTCGATTACAGTACTAATCAAGCAAAAAAATGCATCATGCAAAAGCAGTAAAAACCAGCTTTAACGTTTGCTATGTTAAAACTGGTGTTTACTGCCATAATGACGATTCAGGTGTATATTGCAATTATCAAACTCGTCATAACTTAAGCCTCTGTGGTTTGGTGGCGCAAAGCCGAGCAAATAACTGTGAGGGTCAGGCTGGGGATTCACATTGGCTTATGTATATCAGATGCTATGACTTCTCCGCCAACTGAAGCACTCACTGCAGATTATTTTAGATCTGGTTCCTCTGGAAATCTTTATTTGCAGCACTGCTATAATGACTGCCTATACAATGATGTTTCAGAAGGAATGGTATGACAAGCCTACTGCAAAAGGTCATATCAGTATTACCAGAAAAATTCAGGCCTGTATTTTAATGGCGACTTTAGAAATCATGGAAAAAACTTACATGTTTTACATACCATTTGATGTAATTTTATCTATTAGGAAAAAATGGAAAAGCAACATGTTTGATTAGAATATTGGTGATCTTATCTGTTTCACTGATGGATACAAGAAAGAATCTCTCAGGACCTTGGAATACTTGGTATATCAACAAGAATTAACCTCAAGCGGACTTGAGAAGTATGCCACTGTATTTCAAGCAAGGTACTTGCTACAACTGTTTCTTGGTAAATTTATGAAAAAGCTACCAGGGTCAGCAGATTATCATTTTTAGCAACAGTCAAGCAGGCTTGTTGGCTCTCAAACTAGGTGCCAGGGCACTTAGTTTGAGGTGCTAAAGGTAATGAAAAAGCTATTGAGATCATTTTCTAAACAAGTGGTTTAATATAATTAAAAATGGATCATCCTCTAATCCAATTGGCACAGAGAATTTCTGCGGCATAATTCAAACAGATTTTAAATTGTGTCACAGAAGTTCTACTGGAATGGGAAAAACAGAACATAAATAAAGCCTGGTTTGAATTTTCTGGACTACACATCAAAAGTATGATTTATAAAATGATCTGTGAAAATTGCTTCTGAAAATTTTGGGTGCCTAAGACAAAGATATAAAGAATTGTAGGACTCATCACTGAGCACTATTATTAAAAAAAAATAACTTGATACAATAGGACTTTTTCAACAAGACCCAATATGGGTCACAAGAGAATGAAAATGTCATAAGAGCGAGGAAACTGTACATCATTGTATATGAATGTGAAACACTTGATCTTACTTGATTGACTGCTTTAGGTAATTTTGATACTAAAGAATTAAACCTAAGCTTCAAAAAGAACATTTTTGACTTTATAACCGAAATAGGAGACCTTAACAGATGGAGCCAGGTTACTTTGAATTTCGAACTTAGTACAAAATGTTTTTAGCCTAGCTGCCTTGAAAATCAAATCCAACTTGAAAAAAGAAATATGATCTTCAGTTTTCTAAGTGAAAGAAAATTCATTGAACAAGATAAAACTCTCATTGATTGTTACATTTTTTATAGGTGCAATAATTTCTGGATAGCAAGAATCTGAATGGTTAATTACAGAGCAGTTTTTTTTTTTTAATTTCAAACTTAGCACCAGGAAAAAGTTAATAGCTGCAAGTGAAGTAAAAATGACTATAAAATACAAATTTTGAAAAACAAATGGCTTTGGTATTGAATATCTCTTGTTCCAATAATCCTCTATGAGACTTTTATAACGATTTCACATTATTACTCAAAGCAAAACAATTTTTTACTCTGATTACCCATTTCAAGCTTTACCACATCTTTATAGGATACGATTTCTAATACACTATAGATATTTATTAGTTTCAGAAATTATCATCTCAGGGAAATTATCAAAGAAAATATCAAAAAACTGTAGACTTGAGGAGAATTAATACCATCCATTTCAAGAAAGTTCTGAACCTGAGTTAGATTATTTGAACTTAACATTCTGTCATCACCAGAGAGGTATAACAAAATTTCACAATTTCCAAAATCAATTAGAAAAACTTATAATTCACTGCATGATTCAATACCAGAATTCTACTAATATCTCAGCAGTGTCATCAATTCTGGATTTTAATTCAAAATCAGATTGGAAATATCTATTCTCAGCATCACAGACTCTAAACAGTTCAAAACCACTTTACTTTTCTCAGCTAAATAAACAACAATAAAATCTACCTTTGTGAATTGGTTACAGAATTCAATTTTCCTTTACTAAACTAGAGACATCTATTGCAAATAATGCAAAATAAAAGTCAAAAGCTGAGCAAATCATTGGATTGGTATAGGAATTTGCACTGACCAAATGCTGTTTGATCAAAACAAAGAAGTCCACCTTCCATCACCTGAATAGTGTTCAGAGAAAATTGTTACATGGTAAAAGCATACAAAATAAGTGACCTTTGCTTTGCTTTATAATCATAATACTGTTTAGATTTTTAAATTCATTTATATAAACTTACTACTTCTTTTTTATCTTAAATTAGCCAATTTAATTAAAAAGAAATCAGTTTTCCACTCATCTATACTGTCTTTCTTCTGTTCATTCTTTCTTCGTTTAAATATAACTGATACTTTTGCATAGGACCAGTAGCAGAATTAAGTATATCTTCTATTAGAATAAAGTATAGTAGTACTAACTACAATGTATCTAATACTACTTGTTTTAAAATATCAATCAAGCCAAGCATGATGGCAGAGTGGCAAAGCTTCGCACTTTCAAGGCACAGGTCCGAGGTCTGGGCAAGATTGAATCAGCTTTTTATCTCTTTAGTGGGTTGATAAAACTGAGTACTAAGCATGCTTGGGAACTAAACACAGGGAGTTTTGCATTCGGTTGATCACCTAACTGGGACATATGCTTTGCACCCTAGGCTCCTCAGTCATGGAAACAGATATGGACACTGTAGGCTTTAACCCCATAGAGCTGTCACACCATTTAGTTTAGCTTTTTAAATATCAATAATATCCTTAGACACAACTGACTGATTTTTTAAATTGTTATCAAATTGTTCACAGGAAACTCATCCAACAAAATCTTGATCAATACAGAGTAGCTAAAATGAAATATTATCCATAACTGAAAATAATTTTGTTATTTAAAAACACAAATTACAATTTAAAAAAATCTAGTTTTAATAGAATCAAAATAGCTTTCAATAACTTCAAATTTAACATCATTTAAATGGTATAAATTCTAAGAAGCTATGAAATTCTTTTAAAACAAGAATCACAATCTGATATGTTAGTTTTAAATGAAAAAGACAAAAACACACCAAAGAAGCTTCTGAATGTCATTAAAATATTTTATTCATTTCTGATCACAATTCAAAAACTTAAGAATGATTTATTTCATACCAAAAAATATTATAACAGATTTTTTTATTGATTTTTTGTTTCAAACTTGAAACAATTAACAATTTAAATAAATTCTGTGGCTTCAGACTAACAATTATTTAAATATGAAACTTCATAATTCTTCCAATCCCTCACACCAATGCATGAACATTCACAATAAAACTGATTTAGGAATTAAATGCTTCTGTTACATTCAGTAATTAAAAATATAACAAAGATAAATCAGTCTTTTTTATATCAAGTTAAGAAAATAGGTAATTATTTCAACCAATGTATTAATTTATAAAACAAGGAAAAAGGTAATCAGAATAGACAAAATCTCAAACTCTTATAAAAATATTAAACTTAGAGATACAATTAAAAGAAAGTAAATACAGCAAACATATCTTGTATTTATTTATTAAATAAAAAAAAAATTTTAAAAAAGTACACTTTTTACATATTATAATTTTTTCATAAGGAATTTATTTAGATAAAGAAATTAATATTTTTTTTTTATTTAATTCTGTAAATAAATTATCTGTAATAATTGTGCATTGATTATATTTTATTCAATTCTATAAATGATTCTAGTTGTTATAAATAGTAATCAAGAAATAGTTCATATTATTCCTGAATTTCTCCCTATTATATATAAAAAAAATGTATTATTCAATTACTTTTAGTTCACACAATCATCCTTTCTCAGCAGTCACTTCTAAATTAGCTCATTAAATAGAAATGCAAATTATAATCCAGATTTAGGCCTACAGTATGAGCATATCAAGTTTTATAATTACTAATCAAAGTTTAGGTATTCACTCTATTCCTGAATTACTTCAACTTATTATAATTATTATCATATTATTATCTTCAACTTATTACTTCAAAAAAACTCAACCCATTGCCTAAAAATTATAGGCTTCACCTATCATTAAAATCTATGAAAAAATAGAATTTTATTAAAGTTTGCAAATGTTGCTTTTATTTATAAAATGATCATTCTCATTAGAAAATAGACAATAGTTGCGAACTTCTAGCTTTTGTATTAAAAAACCAAAATTCCCCCTTTCAAATGAAATTCAAGAATTGCAACCATGCTAGTTCCTTTTAAGAATGATTAACTTGGAAAATAAAGTTTGACATTTTGTTTAATAAATTTTATCAATTATTTTTAATAAAATGGTATTTTATAAATAAAATAAAACAGATTTTGATTTATTGCCTTTCTAATTCTCATGACCATTAGCACTTTTAAAAATATACATATATATTTGCTTTAAATAACCCTTTCTTTATTGACTGTTCAAAAGAGATCACAAAGGAAATCAAACAAAATTACAAGTGAGTGGAAATGGATTTTGAAATAAATGTCAGCTTGATTTAGCTCATGATCATTTCATAATAATTATGATAGAGGAAACACATTTGATGACATAAATTCTTTCTTTTCTTTCAATAAAATAGCAATAGCCAGAAATTAAATGAAATAACTAACTGGACCTGGACTAACATTTAATTTTTAATAGATACAATAAAAAGATATTTAAAAAAATTGTGTTCATGATGAACATAAAAATGAGCTTTAAAGCAGAGGGAGGGAAGCAGACATCTTGCTGCAATCAAAATTTCACCCTTCTCAGGTGCATTACTAGAATGAAGATGATCAATACAGCACCATCAATTGTCAAGTTCAGCTATTACACAAAACACACATATCTCATGACTAATCATATGTACAAAACTGGAGAAGTGCTTGCCTACATTACGTTATAATATTTTAATATTAATTTAAGAAATTAGTAGAATTTTACAGCAAAACCAAACTGAATTGCTTAATAATTAGGTTGCTTGTTTCTCACTTTCTTGTTATTATAGTCTTGCTTATATACAGTAGGGATAACAGAAATTAATATTTTTCAGGCCATTCATTGAAAACATTTCCACAAAATTGATATTTTTAAACAAAAAAGCATGTGTAAATAAATTTAAAACTTCCAGGATTTATTCACTATTTTCTATGATTCAATTTAAAATTCCAGGAGTTTCCAGTGCCATGGAAAGTAATAATCAATTTCAAAATGTACTAACCATATGGAAATTTTCTGCGTGTTTTCAAATAGTCTTGGAGATTAATTTAGATACTGTGTTCCTGTATAGAATCCACAGCAGTGTATTATATGCAAGACGTTTTTTGAGAAAAAGAAAAAAATTAGCATAATCCACTGTTTTAAATTACTACTAACTTTTACACAAAATTTTTTAAGTAAACTTTGTGTTGTGCCTGTTTCGGTGAAAGTGTTCATTTAGAGACTCTGTGAATTAGTTTGCCAGCCACTATGTGGTTTCTCAGACAGCTAACTACTATTATACTTGTGATAACCTCAGCTAGTGTGGTGCTTGAGGTACATATCCACAAGAACTTTTGTGTTAGGGGGTGGCCAAACATTTACGATCCGGGGTCTATTCCACATTTAAAAAATCGAAGATGGTCTACCAATGGCAGAGCTAAATTAACGTATATATTTATTTTCGGCAACAAGAAAAAAAGTAAATTATGTAATATTTCTAAAAAAAAACTTAATATTAATATTTACAAAACAAACATTTACTGACGAAATAATCAAAGTATTTATATATCAAAAACTGGTCATCCTTTTCACTTCGTTTAGTTGAAATTTGGCCCTGTATATCTGAGATAAGTTTATCATATTGTGGCTGGTACGAGCTTATTGCAATGCATAAACACAAAATTAACGTTCATCTATTAAATGCGACCAATATTTATTTTTGTTCATGGTTGAAAAAGCAGATTCGCAAAGATACCTCGATCCAAAGTATGATTTCAAATACAAAATCAATTTGTAAATATTTGGAAACGTTTCCTCAGAAATTAATTTCCAAAAATCAGTTTCCAAATATGATCTGGATTTAAGAAATATATCGCATCTTAATTTAATAATTTCCTCGACTGTGACTGATGTGATATCTATTAAAGGTCCTAATTTTTCATATATTCCATCAACGTTGACATTTTCATTAAATGGGGGAATATCATAAAATTAAGTATTTCTTTCAACCTAATTAAGGCAGCAAATCTTCTTTCAAATTTTTCATACAAAACATGTAAGTATTAAGCGAAATTTTTGAAGTCTCAGTTTGGATTATGGATGCACTCTTCCTCCATGTTTTTGAAGTTTCTCAATTCATGTTTTCTTAATTGAGATGCATACCTTTCTATAGCTTTTTTGAATGTTTTAATCGTGCTCATCATGTCCGTTTTAGGTTTTAAATCTTAAACCTTTTATCATAATATATCGTAGACTGTAGTAAATTTTTAAATAATTCATTGATTCTATGCCATAAGTCATAAATTAAATTGTTAATATCCAAGGTCATTATCGGGATGGTAGCGTGGACTACCTAAAATGTCTTCGCGGTCTACCAGTCGACCGCGGTTGACGTCTTGGCCACCCCTGGTCTAGAGCATCTTCGCCAGCTGGACCACTGAGTCAGTGAATGTGATTCCAGGTATGAGACGACTGGAATCACATTTGCTGACTCACAAGACACATACACAAAAGTGATAAAAAGACAGCAAGTCCAACACAATGAAAAATTTATTTCTCAAGTAAAGAAGAACAATAAAGACAAGGTTAAAGTTAAGTATTATAGTTGAAGTAGAGGTAATGTCCAAGGATGGTACAAGACACTGCCCTTAAGACTGCCAAAAAAGGACCTGAAGGTACTACCTATAAGGAGACTTTGATGGCGGTCAAAATAGCGGTGATTCTTGAGGGACATCCTTCAAAGCGGTTATCAGATGAACAGGCTTCAGACCTGGAGTTGTTTATAACCAACAAAATCACAAGAAATGATAAGGGCTTCGTCCCCACTTTTCTTTCTTGCAGACTAGATAATGGGGCACTTATTATCAATTGTTCAGATCTGGAGAGCTCTAAGTGCTGGAACAGACTGTCAATAAAATAAACCCCGGGCAGGAGCAAACTCTTTTGGTGGGTGAGGCAAGGAAACTTGTCAGAACCACTAAAATCATTGCTAAACTGCCAAAAGTCTGCAGCAAACTGGAGCCCAAAGAGCTCTTGAGAAAGATTGAGGCGCAAAATGGTGGGCTTACTCTACCGACTGGAATATACTCCATCGGAAAAATGAACCATCAGGACAGACCATCGTCCTTAGCGTGCCTGAAATGGATGCGGCTACACTTGGGAGAAGGGGATATAAATTTTATATTGGACTTCACCAAGTTCAAGCCAAAGCCCTTGAAAAACCTCCAAAAACTGATGGGGGTGAAGGTTCTTCAAGCCAACATCCACCACAGTAGAAGAGGCACCACAAACCTCGCTAAGAATTTTCTTGGTGAGGGTTTTCACCTGGCGCTTCAAGAACCCTGGCTTGCTTCAAGAACCCTACCTTTTGTTCCTTTAAGTCAGTGGCCTTAAAGGAACAAAAGGTAAGCTCATTTATGATCTTAACAGTGAAGCTAGAGCCTGCATCCTTATAGATATTGAGGTTTTACCTCTAACCGAGTTTATTCATAGGGACCTAACAACAGTGAAAGTCAGACTCAACATAGAGGGAAAAGATAGAGAAATTGTTTTTGGCTCTGTCAACTTACCCAATGGAGAGAAGGCTCCACCAGATCCAACACTGCACAAACTCTAGCAGTTTTGTGCAGAACACAAATTGCAGGCAGTCCTTGGGCTACACTGCAACTCTCATCGTATCGTCTGGGGCAGAACATAAACGAACAAAAGAGGTGAGTGTCTTTTGGAATTTATTCTAAACTATGGTTTGGATATTTTAAAGAAAGGCAACGATCCGACTATTATAACTTCTAATCGATCTGAAGTTATCGACATTACTTTAGCAACACCGGCTATTAGTAAAAATATCACGAAATGGAAAGTTGATGGGAGACCATCAGGTTCAGACCATCAAAACATCCACTTCGAAATAAACTCCAGTATAAATATTGACCCCTGCTTCAGGGACCCCATGAGGACCAATTGGAAGAATTTCCAAAAGGATATCATGTGGATAACTGAACTGGGGGGAAATTATATTAGAGACAATTATGATCTAGAAGTCACAGCAGAAAATTTACAGAGTGAAATTCTAGGCTCATACAATAAAAATTGCCCAATGCGTACCAAAGGAGCAAAGCCACGATGTCCTTGGTGGAATAACTCTTTGGAAACTGAAAGGGCAAATGTTAGAAAACTTTTTAACAAAGCAAAGAAACATGGTGAATGGGACAACTACAAGAAAGCACTCACTAACTATAACAAAAATTTTAGGAAAAGCAAACAAGAATCTTGGAGAAAGTTCTGTGAAGAGAATCCAAACAAGAATCCTGGAGAAAGTTCTGTGAAGAGGTGAATTCAATCTCTGAAGGAGCTAGACTTCAAAGAATCCTTAGAAGAGATGAACCTATAATGGTTGGAATCTTAAAGGATGAGGATGGCAAATTTGCTAGTACCGGAAAATAAGTAATGGAAGTTATGGCCAAAACTCACTTTCCAGGAGCCATTGATATTGATAGCAACGAAAGGCAGCATTTCATTGGTTCTGTAAAAAGAATTCAGAGAAATCAATGGACCTATGCTAAGAGCATTATCAATCATGATAAAGTCAGGTGGGCTATTTCCACCTTCAAACATCTCAAGAGTCCTGGACCTGACGGAATCATGCCTGTAATGATCCAGAAGGCAGGGGATCTTATTATCCGTGTGCTAACTAGAATATACAGAGCTAGCTTAGCACTGGGATGTACTCCAAAGCTATGGCAAAAGACTAGGATTGTTTTCATTCCTAAACCTGGGAAATACTATGACCAGGCTAAGTCTTTTAGGCCAATAAGCTTATCTTCATTCTTTCTTTAATTTATGAAGAAAATCATTGATAGGCACATCAGAGATTACCTGGGTAGTAATAGTCCCTTGCATAATCTACAGTTTGCCTACCAACCTGGCAAATCTACAGAGACAGCGTTACACAAGCTTGTATCTAAGATTGAGGACACCCTGGAGAGAAAGGAAATTTCCTTAGCCACTTTCCTAGATATCCAAGGTGCATTTGATAACACCTCTCATCTATCCATCCTTAATGCCTTAAGGGATACAGGGATTGACCATGCAATCTGTTCATGGACTAGGACCCGGCTTTCGGTAAGAACTATACAAATGAAAATCTTCAATGAGACATTTGAAAAGAAGAAAACCAGAGGCTGTCCACAAGGAGGTGTATTATCACCATTACTTTGGAATCTGGTTGTAAATAGCCTATTAAAATATCTTAATTCTATAGGTTACTATACCCAGGGATATGCTGATGATATTATCATACTCATCATTGGTAAAGACTTTCACATAACTTTCAACTGATGCAAAATGCTCTAAGTTATGTAGGCAAATGGTGTAAGGAAAGGAATCTGGACATAAATCCACAGAAGACCAACCTTATACCATTCACAAGAAAAATAAAAAGGGAGGGATTCTTTATCCCAAAACTTTTTGAGGTTGAAATCAAGGTTGCTTCTGAGGTGAAATTTCTGGGCTTAATTCTAGACCAAAAACTCACCTGGAATAAACATGTTGACTACAAAATCAATCAGACAAAAAAATGCATTATGACATGCAGACGCATGCTTGGTAAAAACTGGGGTCTACAGTCAAAAATGATGTTTTGGATGTACACAGCAATTGTCAGGCCTACTTTTACATATGCATCTGTGATATGGTGGTGTTAGGTGGAACAGAAAAATGTGAAGGACAAGCTACAAAGTCTGCAAAGAATGGCCTGCTTATGTATCACAGGTGCACTGTCCACAGCACCTACCAGAACACTAGAGGCAATTCTGGACCTGACTTCACTAGATATCTTCATATGCAGCGCTGCCAGAATAACTGCATACAGAATGAAATTGCAAAATCAGTGGTGTGATAAGCCCTCTTCTGGAGGTCATACTACTATTACCAAAAAAATCAACCGGCCAATTCTCCAAATGCCTTCAGACAGCATGGAAAGAACATACGTGTTTGAAAGACCATTCGAGGTAGTTTTTCCTACCAGAGAAGAATGGAAAAACAGCACGATTGAAATAAAAAGCAATGATCTTATCTGGTTTACTGATGGATCGAAAAAAGGTAACCTCTCAAGACTGGGGGTCTATGGCGTGGCACCAAGATTCAGTCTTTATAAAGGGCTTGGGGAACATGCCACTGTCTTTCAGGCAGAGGTTCTTGCTATCGCCAACTGTCTGCAGATAAATTTAAAGAAGGGCTACCAAGGTAAGCGTATTCTTATATTCAGCGACAGTCAAGCTGCATTGATGGCTCTTTACTCATTCCAAGTCAAATCAAAAATTGTAATGGAATGTAAAAATCTCCTTAAGGAACTGGCAAATGGGAATAAAATTATTCTTATTTGTGTGCCAGGGCATATAGGAATAGAAGGTAATGAAAGAGCTGATGAACTTGCAAAACAGGGATCCTCTTTCAATCCAATAGGAATGGAACCCTTTTGTGGGATCAACATGAAGACTACAAGGAAAGCCATTCAGAAATGGGAAAAACAGGAGAAGAACAATGTTTGCCATGACTCTCCTGGACAGAAACATGCAAAAAGTATGATTTTCAACTCATCTGAGAAAATTGCATCTGAAATTCTTAGACTCCCAAGATTGAAGACTCAAGCAATTGTAGGCTTCATTACTGGGCACTATCATTTCAGGAAACACCTTCATACAATGGGAGTTTTTAAAGAGGAACCAATTTGTAGGAAATGTCACGCAGGGGTAGAATCAGCTCATCATATCCTATGTGAGTGTGATGCTCTTGCCCTTACAAGATTCACTACTCTAGGTAATCCATATCCTAAAGAGTTACACCTAAACTCCATTGAGGGTCTATCAGACTTTATTACAAAGTAGGTGACCCAAGACAATGGAACTAGGAAAAAATTGGGCTTGGAGCATGGTACAAAATGCAACAATGCAGAGGTGCCACATATCTGACAAGCTCAAGAAGAAGAAGATGCATCAACATAGTCAGATTCTGTTGTGATGCTATAGCATGGTGCACAAGTAGACAGTCTGCTGTCTACTTGTGCACCACCTGACGGGATAAAAACATAACAATTTACAGCAAAATCTGTATCACAATAACCCACAAAGCAAGGAAAATAATAAGAATTTAAAATAGAGTGTCTATATTCAATCTGAACATAGTAGTACAATTATAGACTAGTTTCAAGTAAATTTCAATTAAAAGCTTTAACTTATAACCTGAATAATATACCCAATATAATAAACAGTATTTTTGTGCATCTTAGATAACAGTTAATAAAATATATATCAAAATACAGGGTGTAGAAATGGGTACCCCTTGATTGCAAAAAATTTCGTCATAAAATTTAATTTCTGGTAACCTTAATATTTTCAACCTTGAAAGTTTTAAAGCTCTTATCTTATAAAAATTTGTAAATTGTTAATTAACTAAATTACATTAACTTAGCAACAGGTGTGTTTAAGTTAAATCATTCATTTTTTATGATAAAAATTGCAAAAAAACACCTAACTTTATCATAGTTAAGTTTTGGTGTAGAGGCAGCAACCATTCTGTTATGTTTTGGTGCTTATCTAGGAATCAAAAAATCTCCAAAAAATCAAGGGTCGAAAATCACCATTTGCAAACTTTTACACAAATGCAAATGTACAACTTCACATTGTTTACAAAGTTTATCAAAGTTTTTTATAAAAGGGGTAAGCTTATCAGTTTTCTACATTTTTACTAAATATTTCAAAAAAGTAAAATTGACTGCTACAAAATCAAATACCATTATAGCTTTGCAATAGTTTTCTCAAGACACATGGATATACTTTAGAAGTTGTCTGATAAATACTTCAAATTCACCTTCGATTAGTTTTAACTACAAATAAAATATAGATATTGAGTACATTTTTTATTTGTGTACATCTATTCCTGTCCAAATGATCCTGTTAAATATTCATTTTAAACTTTGAAAATGTTCTCATCAAAATGCTTACTGATGAAAAATAGAAGTCCTAATTTCTAGGTAAAATCTGTCAATAATTCTCTATTCTTCCACAAATTTCTCATCTGTTATAAAAAGTTATCTTATTAATTTTTAAAGACACAATTTGAAAGCTTTCAGTTTTGATTGATCTTTCAAATTCACAGAAAGATAAATACAAGTTCTACAGAAAAATATTTTTATTCAGAACATAATATGAACGATGCTTTCTGCACCAGTGCAGGTTTATTTACAAAGGAGTAAGAAAAATGAAGCTCAAAAGAATAAAATTGTTAAACAAGGTTTCTAAATTTTTTAATTAATTTAAACAAAGTAAATTAAAATTAAGTAAGAAATTTTTTTATTCTTCCTTAAGCATGATAAAGGCAAGTTATTAAAAGAAACCAAGATACGTCAAGATCTCCTTAAATGGCAAGATTTTAGCCAATGAAATAAAAACATTTTTCTTCTAAGATATCAAAAACTTGATGAATTATGAGATAAGTCAATGTAAAAAAAAAAAACCCGTAATTTCCTGTGTATAATCCGCGGCAATTTTTCCCGGCGAATAGTCTAAAGCATGTATTGCTGATAATATGGGCGTCACATAAAATAAAAAAGATGCACAGTAGGATTAAAAATATAATAAAATGTATAGAAAAAAAAAGCATTTATTATGAAAAATACCAGTCTAGATCCACTTCATCGCAAAGTGTGATAAACGTGAGATGAAAACACGAGATCGATCAAAAGCGATAATATCGAGAAGATTCTTATAAAACTTATCGATGTTTAGCTTCTAATATCTTTTAAAACGATGTTAGACACATATTTAAATTAATATATATTTGCTTCATTAATATTTAAATGAAAGAAATGGATTATTTACAAATTGCGTATTTAATAAAACTTTTTTTATACCACGCGTGCTTTGTTTTTTACTTTACATTAACACATTTCACGCATTTTTTTTTATTTGCTTTCACTATAATCTGCTGTGTAACTGAAAAGTTTTCCCTTCCATATGACGATATACGAATTTGAATATTTTAAAAACGAAACATCTCACGTCAAGGCAAATTGCACAATGACGTTAGCGAATTTACAACTATAATATCTTTAAGAGAAACCGAATTCGTGTTTGAACGTAATTGAACAAAGCCGATTATAGTTTAAATAACTCAGATGTATCTTGGTACCACCTGTTATTTATTTTATGAAACATAAAGAGTATTTCTTTCAAAACTTTCTTGTAAGCTTTTCTAATGGAGAATGTTTTATCAGATTATCCGCGGCGGCGTATAATACGCATAACGAAATTCGGAACTTTTTTAACACATAATCCGAGGATTATATACAGGAAAATACGGTAATTAAAATTTTATTCAAAATTAATAAATATTTTCAGTTAAAACACTAAGCAAATAGTATTTCAATTTTAATATGTAATGACCAAGACAGAAAGAACAGTAATATCATAATGCTTATTTGCAGACTGTTTAAAATTATTAGTAGTTACCATTTACCTGAAAAATGTAGGAATAACACAAATTTTAATTTTCAATACATTATGACTACTATTCATTGATTAGAATATATGCTTCAAATCAAGGATATTACCAAGCAGGTAAATTTCATAACTTACACTTAATGGTTAATGGTTTTTCTAAGTTAGTTGAAAACAATTATGTAGTTTACATATAAAACATTTTAATCAATGCTTAAAAAATAAAACTATAAGCACAAATGTTTTATAATCTGGACAGCATATCAACATTAGATTTCAATACTGTAACAATTTATCTATCAATAATTATAATATTGATATATATAGTAGTAGAAATCATTCTAGGGCAATTAATAATCAACAATTGGTCAAATAGTTAGTCATGAAATAAAAAGTTTTTGAAAGTAGAATAATATGCATTATAAATTACTGGAAATTTTCTATTGTAGGAAATAAAGAAACTTCACTCTGTTTCACATATTATTTTATTCTTGATAGTGTGATGAATTTCTCATTTTAATTGTTTGTTTTGTTTCTTTTTTTCAACTTAGTTCATACTAATAGATATGGAAACAAATTTCTGAATGCCACTCTCCAGAATATGAAATACATTTAAAAAATAAAAGGCTAAAAGAAAAATATATTTTAAGTAGTATAACTAGCATACACTTAAACTATTAGAATATAGGGCCAGAGTGGATTCTTACATTTGATTAGATTCAATGAGAAAGTTGGTTATCAAAGCTTTTGTGGCAAGTTTTGATGTGCATAAAATTTGATTGGAATTTGAACCTTTGAATTTTATGCGATGTTATTTATCTTAATAATCTGAAAAGATATTTTTAAGTTGTGGCTGAAAATAAGTAAAGCACACTTAAATTTTGAAATAGCACTTCATTGTTTTAATTTTCTACTAGAAACTTATAAATAAGAACACCTGCCCCTCAAGTCGGATCCTAGGCAATATGTAAACTACCACATACTGTAAAAAGTTTCTAACTCAGAAACTTCAATAATGTGCAAAAATCTGCCAGATTCAACACAAGAGACTTGGATTGGAAAGAGATTTAAAAATTGATGCATGGAATATTCATAACTTGTTTAAAGATGACAAATTGAATAAATTATTTGCTGTATTCATCAACTATGATACAGATGTCTTGGCAATCCAGGAAATCAAGTGGTTGGGATAAGATATTATGGACAAAAAATTGAACTGTATTACAGTTATCAATTTGGTGTTAATTTCATTTTAGGCAAAAGTTTGAAAAACTCTAATTGATTTTCAGGGCATAAGCATATACGGCTGCGTAAAATTAGACTCAGAGGAATGCACAACAATACCACCTTGATTGTGCTCATGCACTAACAAAGGAAAAAGACACTGTAGATAGAAATGAATTTTGTAATTTAATGGTACAGCTACAATTCCTACCCTGTACAGGATATGAAGTTGTTTCTTGGAGACTTTATCAGCAAGCTTGGTACAGGATTTATTAAAACTCATGTTGCAGCTAAAAGCTTGCACTATGAAATCAATGGAAATAGACACAGACTTTTTCATTCTACTGTCTCAAAGAATAAATTTATAATCGGTACATCTAGATTATATTTTATTTTATTTTTATTTTTTTACTGCTTACTTTTTGAACACAGGTACAAATTAGACAGGAACCGATAGTTTAAAGTGGCTTTTGAACCACTATAAACATTAAACCCCAAGGTGTAAGTCAAACTTTGAACAGTTAAATTAAAGGCAGGAGATATCTACTACATCATTGCTACATAGAAAAACACTTAAGAACACCTGGTGATCCCCTGATGATTTAATTTTTAATCAAATAGACCACATACTTGTGGATATTAGACATCGCATAACTGATATATTAACCTTTAAAAAATTCAATGAATCTTGGTATGATAATGAACAACAAAAACAAGCTTAAAGTAGAGATAAAGAAAATAAAAATGGCTGACAAATTTTTGGGACTTTGGAAACAGTTTAGATTAAATTTTATAAGTAAAAAAAACTAAATTAAAAATTTGACTCATGTTGCTTGTATTGCTCTATGTAAGTGAAACAGACTCTTAATAATGAAACTAAACTTTAAATGTGTTTCCAAAAAAAATTATCATGAGCTACCTTTGCCCCAGTGTAAGAGAGAATGTTGGCAAGCTAGATACACAACTTTGAGTTAAACAGACTCTACAATCAATCATAGAAAACACAAATAATAAGTTAAGAGGGATTAGCTATCTATCCAGAAGCACAGGAAACAATGCTGTTAAAAATACCCACTTTTAAAAATCATGTGGGATTTCGGGACAGAGGAAGGCTTTCAACTACATAGTACAGTAACACTGAAAAAGATCAAAATGTTTTAAGAGTTAACCTCAAACATAATTTTTTACTACATATATCAAATACACATATATATTAGAGTTAAAATATATAAAATATATTTGTAAACAAGTTTTTTTTAACATAGAATTAGATCCTAGAAAAAGGTTGTCAGAAATTGTAAAATAAGGATGTAAAAGCAAAATTTTGAAAATTTGGTAAAATTAAGTTTTATTTCATAAATATATACTAATAAAAAATATACAAAATAAGATTTATGACTATATGCACAGGAATTTGAGAAATCCTCATCACTTTAGCAATAACTATCTTCAATATACTTGAAATCAAAGTCAGAACTACTATCAGTGTCGAAAATATAGTCACGAATATAGGTTATAGCATTTGCAAGTTAACTTATTCCTGCAAGAGATCTTTGAGCTTAGAAAAGCATGAGCAAAATACAACAAAAAATACTCGTATGCTTTGCAAAAATGAACCATCTGTTAGCCCATACCTAAATAAACAATTGAACATTACAGAAAAGCCAAAATGAACAGGGAAAGATTGGTTACACAGTTAAATAGACAGCAAAAATACATCCCCACAGAAATCACAGGTTGTGCAAATTTAGCTATTTCTATATTACCATGGTAATTGCTGGATTTGCAGCAAAAGGTTAAGAAATGTAGAAGAATTACCAAGAATAGAAAATGCTCGAAAATGTGTGTTGTTGAGGTAGCCTAGGGCTGTAAGGGACTGTTATGCTTGTAAAGATTGTTTGAATTTTAAGGTTGAATTTTTAATGAAGTTTATAATTTTGTTTAAATTATAAAATCCTTTTTTGAGAGTTGTAATTGTTTATTTAAAAATTTATGTTGAAATCATGGTTGAAAAAATTTATTATTGCCAATTTGGTTAGAAAAGTACTTTTATGATATGTATTAGTTAATTCAGATTTGTTATTTTATGTACTTAATTATTTCTGTTTGTTATGAATAGTGCAGAAATAATAGAGGTATATACAGGTTTGCTGTTAAATAAAAATCCTAATTGCACTATTACTATGTTATTATATTGTATTTGCAAATGCTCGATTAATTGAAAGTTGAATATCAAACTAATATTGTTATATCGATTAAGCTAATATACTAA
Organism: Latrodectus geometricus; assembly: GCA_026290005.1. Lineage (NCBI taxonomy): Eukaryota > Metazoa > Arthropoda > Arachnida > Araneae > Theridiidae > Latrodectus > Latrodectus geometricus. Next base: position 1,219 of record JAPDSC010083881.1, on the reverse strand, counting down.
TATTGTATGTATGTGTGTGTCTATGTATGTATGTATGTATGTATGTATATATATATATATATATATATATATATATATATATATATATATATATATATATATATATAATATAGACCATCGTTTTCTTGCAGAACATTCTATGTTGTGCAATGAAACAATTTATCTTTAAAAAATAAGTATTACTGTTTGATTAATTAAAATCCAAATATTGTAAAAGCTGCTGCTTTTCATATTAGATACCTTTATTGATACGAAAAACCGCAGCATGTAATAGTCTGATAGCAATACAGAGAATTTTTTAAGGGCACCATAAGACAGTTTATGAAAAACAAAGTTATAATAACTGATGCTATACTTGTAATTGATTTAGCTTTACTTTTTCAGATGTTGACTTAATACAGGTGGTTTTTTTTTATTTTTTCTTTTTTTTTAAGGTTTGTACTACATACGGATTAACTGAAATAAAATTTCATTCCCACTATTGTTAAAAACCTTTAATGATCAATTGTTAAATGCTGCTTCCTAATGCTATAAAGTCTTCTTAAGGAACTACTTAAAAAAAAAATAAAATAACCACACATGTATCACTGACCAAGCATAAATAACAATATTGAGTTTTGAGAATATATTATGTTTTGCAATATATATTTTTATAAAATGTAAGAAAATAAACTTTCTAGCATTTAATCACAAAACCTCCCTATGGTAAATAAATATAAGGAAATAAATCAAAATCATGATTATCGAAGTTATAGATACTGTGAGATTGTGATATTTAAAGTTGTGGATTGCGCAAAATTGTACAATTTGACAAAAAAATTCTAGAGCACTTCCAGTGAAAATGATAGTGAAATCAAACCAAACTCCCACAGGATTGGATTTAACAATTTTGTTTCTTCAACAAAATCTATACTGTTTATTTACCTACAATGTTGAGGAATCAAATATGTCACTTGATTGATATTCTATGTACAACAAGTTTGATTTATTAAATGTCTATCATCACTTTTCACTTCTTGGATAACTGGACTATGGTTTACAATTAAGACAGGATTCTGAACCACAACAGACATCTACACTTAAGATTGAAGTCAAATTCAGAAATGTTCAACTGAAATCCATAGTGATAACAACATGGTTGCTAAATAAGCTTTGTTTTCAGCAGAAAAATGAAACAAAATTGACATTTGTTTGCATTGCAAATGGAATGATGCACAGT
>JAPDSC010083880.1:92014-105892 GCA_026290005.1 Latrodectus geometricus | reverse complement strand
CATTGGGTTATCTTGATGATATATCTCCTCGGAACAGCAACATCTTCAGAATTCTTCCTCATTCCATGATAATTGTGCAAAATCACTGATGGTAATCGAAGTGAGCATCTATATCTTTAATCATTGTTTACAGGTATGTAAATCCAGATTCAAAAGTAGTTTAAAACACAATAACACATTGCCTTAACAGTTACATTTTTGAAACTATAAGTTAAAAGTAAGGATTCCCAATGGGTTCCACTCTGACTCCTTAGAGTCCATCGAAGTTTAAAAAAGATATATAGTATTCCAGGGATATTCCATGATAAATTTAAGAAATGGTAAAATAAAAAAAATATTATTTTCTTCTAATTTATCATAAAATAATTATTTTTAAGTGTTTCATATGTAATTATTAGAGTAATAATTATGTTGTAGAGATTGTATTTTGCAAAGAGAAATATGAAAAGCCTACAAAAAAAATCATCGTTTAAGTTTTAAAAGATCTGTACAAAAATTTCAAGAATTTCTTGGTTAAAGTAAGCGTTATAGCCTACAGTCATCAAGGTAAAATAACTGCTCCAGACATTTAATCTTGACTGGTACTTTAGCATAAATAAGGGTTGCTGTTGGCGAGAAATCACCTTATATGTAAATACAGATATTGTAATAAAATTTTTATCCCTGTATTTTAATCAGTTCATTTTGAGATAAACAGCAACTCTCTAATAAAATAATGCCAACATTCAATCATAGCAGCAAATAGACTTACTAATGGAAAAAAAATGATGAAGTCGAGCCCATTTGAAATAATTGATGTCTCATTATACCGGAATAACATCACATTTGAATTTGATAACAATTAAATAAATAAAAAGATACTGCGCTTTCAGCTAAGGTAACACACTTTATGTTTATCATAACACTTACAATTCTATAATAAATGTTATGCAAAAATATGGGTATTTTGCCAATCTTAAAATATAGGAAACACTATTTTTACCATTTCTGTTCTCGCCAACTACGAACACGAAATTTTTCTCTCTCAATCCGAATTAATATCACATTCTTGATGTATTTTAAGTATAAGTTCAGTCTACATTGGTATGAGGTTATGTAGGTTCTGAACTGTTTGATCAAACTTAATATTGAGTCCATAAATTTCTGGGCTTTTAAGATGAAAAGACATAGTTATATTCAAGATGAACCCCCTTACCAACGTTTTGAAAAGGAATATAAAATAATAAGTATCTAAAATTAAGGAACTCATAGTGTCGAATCCACATTTTTATGGACCTTAAAACCAATAAAGACACAATTTAAATCCAGTTTTAATCTTTGTATCAATGGATTTAATAAGGAATGTGAAATACATAAATGTATTTATTCAAACGTAAAATGGAATCCATAGTTTCTGGTCTTGGACACTAATATAGTTCAATTCAATTGTTGAATCGCCATCCAAATGCAATTAAAAACTTACATAAAAATAAATGTCCAAAATATAAGAAATTCTGTCGAATCCATACTTTTCTGGGTTTCAGAGATGAAAATATTTTAATTGTATGTTGGATTTTCAGACTAATAAAATTACGAAAGGGTATGAAAATAAATGTTCGAAATACCTAAACATTTTGTTTCGAATCTATATTTTTTGCTTTCGAAAAGAATATAAATTAATTCTATGTTGAATCTCTATACCACACTGCTCAAATTAATGAGGAAATATGATTTTGGGTATAAATAGTAGATGAGGAAATGTTTTGGTTACTGGCGTATGTTGTATAAGTGTTGCAAATTATGCGAAAAGAAACGAAACAAGAAACAAAATAATTGTCTTACATATATGTATATAGTTTTTACCGAAGAAATTTTTCGTTATTTTATTCCTGAGAATAGTGAAGTAATTTCGAATTCAGAATTATAAAAATGATATTATTACTTTAGAATGCATTTAATAAAATATTTTATTTCAAATGTCATACAACAATTTTAGTACAAGCTGTATATAAAAGAATAAAATGGAGAATCACACATTATCTTTGTCTAAATAAAGTCATGTGATTAGAAATGGTAAAAATATTCTGCTCTGCAAAATTTTATGGTGGTTGAATGTAAAACATTTAAGGCATACGTAAAAGTTTTGCGCTTGTATGAATATATATATATATACACACATTTCATAACAAATCCAAATACCTCAGTATTTTATATCAATAGAATAGTAATTTCTTTCTTACCTTTCTTGGGTAATGCTCACAAAGTTTAGATTTAGTGCCAAATTGTAACCGACACTGCATGTCCGCATCGTACATCTGTCCAGGCAGGTGGTTGGGAAATTGTAATTCATCGGGTGAATCAGGTTCATTCTTTAAGCACAGGGACCTCGGAGATCTGTAAATAAAAAAACATTTTGCAAAAAGGAAATAAACTTCGGACTCTTGAATCGCAATGGATTTGAAACGTACACCATTTTATTTTTAATGTTTAAAAGCAAATTTTGTTCTTAAATCATAAAATGCATTCTCGACTAGAATGGCTCAAAGCAAGTTATAGCTAACAATAAGCTTGACACTAAAATACAGGGTATTTTTATATCTATAATTTTTCTAGTTTTATTGATTTTTAATAATAAAAAAAGTAGACGAAAACTATAAATAATAGCTATTACTTCCTTTTTTATTCTATAAAACAATCTTTTGTACCATAAATTAGATAATTACCAATTACCAAATTTAATGGCTAATAGCAGTGGAAATTATTTCGGAGTGACCACTTATTTTCTTAACTGAAACTCGTTTTTCTCATGTACTAAAGATTCAGATGAAGAATCGATATTAGTCAATGAATTTTCAAATAGTCGTAAAATGTTTAAATATATTAGTTTGGGGAAAAAGTAATCCATTATTTTTTCGGTAGACGTCTGTATTGATCGCTATCTCGTGAGGTATCTATCAAACAATTTCAGATATATGCTCGTTGGAAAGGTGACATTTAACACTAAAATATCCTCCTGCGGTTTTTTGTTTGATTCATTCAGTTACGAGTACAAGGTTTTAAAAATGGAAGACAACAAACAGAAAATTCGATACATTTTAGTTTTTCTCTTGAAATGAGGAAAAAGATATCCGGGTGGCTAAAATTGTGAAAGGTGTTTATCGTCCTATATAAGACTGTAACAACCAGTTACGTACAATTTTTGTTTCGTCGATTCCGTTCGGGTATTTTTGATGTTAGAGATGCACCTCGCATGTGGATACAGCATCGTCGAAAATGTCTATAAAACATCAAAAATGATCTAAGTTAACCACATGTCAGCAGTCGTAACGCGCAAGACCTAAAAATCTACATGAAAGCTGTTTTAAACCTTTTTACAAAGTGAATCCAAAAGAAGTTACATAAAGTTCACGTAAAAATAATGGATTTCTTTTTCCCCAAACTAATACATGCCTTTACGGATTATTTTCGTCGAAATAATCCATTTCAAGAACAAATCAATTCCTCTTAAATTTTCCTTAAAGAGTAGATTCCAGACTCCAGTTGTAGAGATTTACAATCACTTTGGGACTTGAATCCAGGAATTACAACAGTTGTAAAAGCTACAGTACTGAAGCTTTTACCCTTTGGCATGGCAATGTACTTGCGTAGTACATTAAATAGTTCTTAACTCTTTCGTACGATTGTTTCCACATTTCGTTTTCAGCAGTTTGCTACAATTTTTGCTTATTCAAAATGATTTAATGCCGAACAGTGGATAACAAAAAAACTGCGAATTGTTATATTTTTTAAATGTGCAACAAATTACCTTTGAAAAGAATTTTTCCCGGAGAATAGGTTATATCGACATGTCACAAGAAAGGAAACTGAGGAAAATTCCTACACAATCCCCCCAACAGTTGTCCACACAGATATCAAAAGCGCAACTCAAATTTTACTTTACTCAAACATCATGTCTAAGATAAGGCTTGTAACTTGGCCAGGAAGGCCTTTTTTCTAAGCTAATTTGGATTTTTCATTTTTTATTTAAAAAAAAAGGGAGCTACGTTGCTCGTAAATTTGTTACTCGTGAAAAAACAATTTTCTCACCACTTTTAAACAATACAATACTAATTGCACTTTTCATTAAGATATAGTTTTAAATTCTATAGACAATAGTAGAGATGCCGAAAACGCGAACGTAGGATAAAAATATTTTAAGGACCTAAATATTTGTATATAACTTTTAATGTGTGCAAAAGCATTTCGTGTTTAAAAAATTAAATGATTTTGAGTTTTTATGTTAACATTTTTATCCATGTTAAGGTATAACATTCAAACTGAGATATCAAACCAGATTTAGAGCTGAATGTGCTTTATGTGGAATATACTGCATGTAGCAGTTAAATGTGTATTGGCACAAGATACTATTAAATAGCTGCTAGTTATGTGTGCTTTACGTGAGATGCAATGTAAAAAAACTTTTAAGTTTGCAATTTTTATGTATTTTTCTGTATGCTGTGTCAGGATCATAACTCTAACTCATGTTAAAATACTAGAAAACTAATATACATAAAATCAATATTTTATCATAAAATGTGCAGACAAATTAAATTTTTCATTTTAAATTAAAAATCATGTATATAATCTTAATTATATGTAAAATCCTACTTAAATGCAGAAATATAGAAATATAAATATTAGCTGATTTAAAGAATCCTAAGATATTAATATTTTAAAAAAAGAAACAGAGGGACTTTCATATTGTTTATTATGTAATATTACTTAATGTGATATTATTTAAATTGCTATCTAAACTTATAATAAGACAGATGTTGAACATAATTTAGAAAAAAGTTGATGGAGTTAACATATGACATACAATATTTGGTAATGCTTCTTTAAAAAAAGCCAGCCCTAAAACAGCAGCTGTTGAATGGTGATGCAAGATCAGGTGAATAAGCCGGCTGGGTTCGATTTTCCCAGTCAAACGGCTTCTTTGGCTGATTTCGCAGCATAAAACTGCTTCCTCATAGTTGCACCATCTGCCAATTTATAATTCAACTTCTCGGTTTTATATGTTAAGAAATTTAGTCTTCAAATACATAGTAGATTCACTTTCGTCAATTTGATTAAGAACAGCTTGGTTATTCGACGCCACTTTGAATTAAAATTACGTGTTTAGCCGTATTTATCTCAAACTTTGATTTGCACATGCAGATTTTGATTTCTATAGTGTGCATGTAACAACTTAAACTTAATTATTTAAACATAGTTAAAGAACTTTTATTGGAACAAATGCAATTAAAATGTTAATATATTCCAATAAGAAATTTATCACTTTTTTTTATAAGTTGTAGGAAAAGAAAGAATAAAACTTATTCTTAAGGTTTATTCTTAAGTTTTATTATTTATTTATTTATTTTTAGGTTTTCCTTCAAGTTTCCTCTAATCTGATTACTCATAAAGTGGCTGAAACTAGGCTGAAGCATATTGATATTAACAATCGATATATTTTACATAACCGTTTTCAGTTTGCATGTCTATCGGAATGACTACTTAGGAGTATTCCTAGTTTCACACCTTGTGACATGTAGCTAATGAGTACGGGCCACTATATATATAAAAAATTGCTAAAAATCAATAATGAATAGCCTAGAATGAATTGAAATTACTTGAATTAAATTTCAGTTTAATTTGCAACAGTTTTACGCCGTTCATTTCCTAGGGTATAATATAATAATTTGAATACAGAATATAAAAATTGCAATATTATTTTTTAATGTTTCCTTTTTAAATTATAATTTCTATTTATACAAAAGGACGATAAAATAATGTGAAAATAATAAAAATAAAATCAGTTTCTAATAAATTATTCTTGAATATAAATTATCACGTACGAAATCGAAATTTGATATATTATTTGATAAAAGTTACATTTTCAAGGCAATTTCCTGCATAAAAGAATTGGAGTAAACTTCAGAATGTATAGTATTTATAAAAGCTATTTCATTTAATATAGGAACTAGAAAGAAATACATTTTAATACTAAGAATTTGATGAACAATTAAATTTTGACTGGTGCGTAACAGTCTAGATTTGAACGCTTTAATTAATAATTCAATTTCTTATTTACTAATTAAGTTCACGCTTTAATATGCGCTCAATTAAAGACGTTTACGCACCAGAACAAATAAAAAGCATTAAGTAAATAGAGTGAGCTTGTGTATGTAAACTATTTAATGAATATCTTAAGAAATGACTATTAAAATATTTTTTCTAAAAGTATTTTCATATCAATAATTAAATAATGCATACAATTAATGTTGTTCTATTTGTAAATTTTTATTTATAAAAATGCATTGACTTTTATTTTATTAATTTTTTGTAACTTCTAAAGTATTTTTTGTGGTTTATGACTATTTTAAAATTTTCATTTTAAAAATTGTAAATTGATCAAATAATCATCTAAAAATGTTGATATAAACGCGTTTATAGATATTTCAAAACCTTCTGAAAATTGTGTACCTATTTGTTTCTAATTTTATTTCATTTGTGTTTCTGGTGTTGTATACTAAAGAGCATCTGAATAAGAGATAAATGCCTAGTATCTTGTAGTACCAACTTCTAAAAAAAAAATCAACATTTATTAGTCTTGGTAGAAAGAAATGCCAGATAATCCTAATGTTGAGAAAGTTTGGTTTGTCATCAACAATCATTTTTTACACACGAGGACAGACACACGAGATGGGAATCTACGATTTAAAGTGGATTCTGAACCACAACAAAAATCTAAGCCCAAGATGGGATTCGAAACCATGAGTTGATGCGCAGAATGCAAGTGTTCTAACCATTTTGCAATCAGCTCGGATGAAAAAATGTTGAAATGGAGAAATAAACATACGTGTTCACTTGGACTCAAATTTAAGGAACTAACAAAGAAGCCAAATTAATTTCCGTAAAGTATTCCAACTATTAGTAAACCACAAAAATATGATGGTAGGCACATGTCCCTTCTAAAAGAAATGCTCATTAATATAGTTGTTTTCTTAAGAATTTGGATCACATGAAGGTAATCGATTATCTATTACCAGTTTTGTGAGGGGAGGATGCCATACGCACCAAATGATGATTTATCTGTTTAACAACCCCCTCATTCTATTAGTTTCTAAACTCCATCAGCTTCATTCAAGTTACGCAAGGGAATATATGATCAAAGTAAAATTTTGGATTGCGTACAGATGGATTTCAGTGATAATGTTGTATCAGCATACTTCCCTACACCTAAAACAGAGTATGGCTCTAATAATAGACGAAAGCACCCGGATAGGAATCTTCATAATTTAGAAGCAGGGACAAGTTTAAGATACCCCCTCCCTAATATTTGATCGACCAGTCCTAGAGGTATCATTTCACTTGGAGGAAATTGCTACCATGAACCTATTTAAAGCTTCTCAGCCTCCTTTAGTAAAAATGGCGGATATTCCGTTAAACCGGAGTTCGAACTCTTTACCTTCCGATAATGAGAACGATGCCCTTTTGGTGCATCACAGTTAATCATTCAGTGATTTCTACTGAATCAACTCAAAAAAGTATCGTATCATACCATTAAGATGGTATGCCCGCAATTAGTCTACAGACGTCATATGAAATAATGAGCATACAGTGGATGAAATGGGAAATATTGTTTAAACACCACAATTGCTGTCTATCATTCCAACTAGCCAACAAGTTCAAGTGCAACTGCAACAGGTTGTAAGCATATCTGAATCCAAAAGAGATTCCACTAAGGAATAAATATATTCACGATAGGCTCAGTTCACAAGATAATTTTAGAGTTTGTGAGTTATTTTAAATGACTTCTAACCATCATAAATTGACTTCTAACCAATATCAATTAACTTGAAATATGGGTAAAAGTATACTTTAGGGTGCCCTTTGGCGAGCTTGGCGATTTTTTGGCGTTATTCCTGTTCGCACTGATTACAGTGCTAATAGGTATGGTTGAACATTGAAAAATAACGCAATTTTAAATGTTCAACCATACCTATTAGCTTATTATTTGGATTTTCAAAATTCTAAAAACGATAAACCAATCAGAGCCTTGACTGGATCTAAACCATTCAGAACAGATTCGGTTTTGCCCAGCTTGGCGATCAATCGCGATCACAACTTGGCGAGAATCAAAGGGGCACCCTAAAGTATAGTCTAACCGAAATATGACTTCTAACCAATATCACTTGCATTTTATTTGCCAAAAAATACTATTAAATATGACTAATTCCGCATTTCCATCATATCTACGATAGAGACTAAGCCATCTTTTACACTCATCCCATTTACACACAACCAGTATTCTCTAATTCAGTCGCTCTTAAGGGGATGTGTTGTGTTGTTTATGTCCTGAAAGAGTGGAAAGAAGTGTCATATGAGTCCGTTGACGCGTGTGTTCGCGAACGCAGCTCACACTCAAAGCGTTGCTGGACGCAGTGTTGTGGGGGGAAGCCCGTACTCCAGGAACTTGGCCAGATCCCGTCTGCTGCAATCCGACCACAGGACGCTGGTGTCCAGACCCGAAAGAGAGGCCGACATCAAGGTGCCACGTTTGCGTCGACAGGGCGAGGACCCTTGACCGTCATGCACCATTCCAAAACTGCAAAAAGAATAGCAATTATAATTTATAGATGATATTAAATATGATATCTAATCATGATTCATTATTATATATGATATTAAAGTTGATAATTTAGATTACTACATTAAAATTACAAATGTATGTATTTAATGTTAACATTTTAGCGTGTTAGTTTGAAGAATTATTTCATGTAATACTTGAAAAAGCATCAACCTACTTGTGTCCAATTTCGTGGGCTACGGTGAAGGCTAAAGCCAAGCCCGAATCTTCATTAACAGTGCAACTCCTGTATTTGCTACACATGCCACTAATAGGAGCATAACCTGTTGAAGGAAAGATATATTCATCATATGATTGCAAATCTCGCCAACTATTTAGATCAGAACTTGGCGAATAAGAACCACTTCTCACCCAATGTGTCACAAGGCTCGTTCTTCCAAGAGCAGATGTCCAACCCTGTAACAAGAACGGCGTGATCGTGCTGGCGACCTTTGCTGGTGTGGATGGTAGATTGCCACTGGCAAAAACTGTTCAGAGAATTCTCGGCATTGTGTGAAAGACTCAATCCTGGCTGTGAACAATTTCGTTTTAAAAATAAAAGTTCATATATTGAACAGACTTACAGAAAAAGAAATATAATTGTGGGGATAAAATACAAGTTGTAAATATTCTAGTATTTTTTAAAGTTAAAGGTAAAAATTTACTGTACGGTCACCCTTGGCAATTTTTCAAAACATCGCGAAAAATCTCGCTATTTTGCACAAGCGAGATCTAAAAAAAGATAGAATATTGAAAAATATTGCCTGTGCAAAAAAATGGGTTGCAGAAAATATTATTTTTCGCCAGATGTCGAAAAATTGTGCCAAGGGTGACCGCACTGTAAATCTGAACCTAAGTTAACAATTTATATAGTGAATTTTTTTGTAAATTGTAATTAGATAGAAATCCAATAATTTTAATAACTATCCCATATCGAAATTAAATATATAGCATTTATTTAATGAATAATCTTTAATCATAGCTTTGGTATTATAGAGGGGTTAGGTATGAAATAATTAATAATATAGATTTGAAACACAGCATAAGCTATAGCGCTACAAATGAAAGTTGTGGCTAATGTAAAGGATTGTGGGTGATAATGGCGAAAACAATGATGTGTATAAAAACAAATTTTGCAGCTGTTACTCATACAGAAAATTTCATTTAAGTGTTTTGGAGTAATGAAATTTTTGTCATGCTTCGATTACGATGGAGCAATGCAGTCATCAACCAACAAATGCTGTTATTTTTTTAAAACAAGCTCTTACATAAACAATTCGATGATTTTTGCTGCAATGAAAACTGCTAGCACAATATCTACGGCTTTGGCACAACGATTATGGAATTGGTCAGGCAACAGCATCTTCAATAATGTAATTAATGATGAATCTGGAAGCAAGAATGGTGACATACCTTTTTTATATCATAGCTAGAATGTAGAATCATGATGGATGCATCGTGCTGCCCTGAATTCGGCATCATAATACTGGATTAATAACTGGACTAATGATATGAAATGCCGTTGAATACTATTTATCACTCTTATTGCATGCATTTTTAATAGCAACTGTTTCATTTCATTGTTAGAAAGAATTTACTTTGTTTTCAAGACCTAAGTAATTAAAGATTTCAAATATATAAAAAAAATACATTTTTCATCCTACACCAGTTTTTATCATTTCTGCCATTAGTTGACGAGCATTGCAACAAAGTGATGACGAAGCATTAAAAGAATTAAAATTAGATTTTATAGAGGAAGAAACTTTGAAACAATGAGGCAATGCCTGAGGTAGCCACTATCCATATTCCCCTGGTGCCACAATGGAAATAAGCTGAATCCTTGAATCCAATAGGATTCAAATGTTTCTGCAAATAACCATGTCCAGTAAGCAAACGAAAGCAACCAATTCCAACAGAATCGAGGCTGGTAACTGGGGATTCTTTTACTTTTGTTGAGCAAGAATACTCCATCTCTAACCCATAGCTGCATCACTATACAAGGAGGCGCTATTATTTTTCAATTTGCTGTAAATGATTCCTCGGTAAAAAAAAAAAAAAAAAAATTACTTTAAGTTCACCCTTGGCGACTTTTTTAAAAAGTCGCCAAAAATCTTGCCATTTTGCAAAAGTGAGGTCTAAAATTAAAGAGAATATTGAAAAATATTGCCTGGTTGGTCGGAATCCCTCATCTGCGATTGGTCGGAATTGGTTGGGTTGCCGGAAAATGTTATTTATCGCTAAATGTGGAAAAATCGCGCCAAGGGTGACCGGGCAGTAAATCTCAGCCGATTCCTCTAATGTTACGCAGAGGGAGATTGTGAGACATGAAATAACCTGCCTTAACTACAAGCCAATCATTTCCAAAAATGCCCTAATGGCTGGGAATCCTTTGGATTACAATACTTTTCCTAGACTTTTTAAATTCAATTAACTTCATTCTACAAGAATGAACTAGTATGTTTTCATAATATCTTTAATTTGTAAGAGACAAAATAACAGCTTGAAAGTCGATGAGAAACACAATAACTCAGAACAGCTCTCCAATTTATCGATCGCAAATGATATTACAATATTTAGGCATACATTTTTTAAGATTAGAATATGGAGATATTTGATCACTCTGTACATATATATATATTTTTTAATTCAAAATAAATACCTCATCTCCTTCCAATAGGACTAGTCCTACCAGTATTACACTCACATTACTTCCTATGGAGGAATCTTGATAGAGCATAGCTACCTGCAAAGACATTTATAAAATATTAATTGCATTAAAATTAATTATTACTATTAATGCAAACTGTGTAAAAAAATAATTACTATTAGCACATGTATAATTTTTACAAATACTTTTATTTACAATAAAAAATGTTGACATCTATATTCTAAGTTAATCCATATTGTTAAAAATACTAAAATATTTTAAAAATGCATCTTCTTAAAAACAATCTCAGCTACATAAAACAGTGGTAACTTTAGTACTTTTTCTTGAATGACAGCTATTCAATAGATTCCTTTAAAAATGCGTATTTTAAAGTATACTCTGATTATAAAAAATAAGAATATAGGTAATTTTTTTTCTAACAGCGGATTTTGGAATTAATCCTTCGCCACAACAAGGCCTGAAACTGCTACTCATTTAGCGTTACCCGGTGGGCACCTGTGAACCAAGTCACGGAAGCGAGTAGCATTACCCGCGTAACACCACCACAAACCCGTTTATAGGGTGGACCACATTCATCCATTATCTCAGAAGAAAAAAAGCAAAGGTACAGAGAGAAAGGAAACGTGTCCATGCCCAAACCGGGATTCAAACTCGTGACCAACAGCCTAGGAGTCAGGAACGCTAACCACTCAGCCATTGGCCGGCGTAGGTAAATATGTAACATTTTTAAAAAGTGTCTTAAAGAAAAATGTATACTAAAGTCATGTCTATCGCTGTTATACACATTTTCCACATTTGCCATTTATTATTGCTTTCTGATAGATTTTTCACAAATAGTGAGACAAATTTATGTATCGAGTAAATGAAACTGGTAAACTCCCAAACAACCATCCTGACATGGATGCACTCAAAACGTAGAAATGCTTTATCCTGTTCTCAGTGTTCTACAGATTCTAAGATCAAATTTAGGACCTCCCACTCCACAAAAATTATTTTTAGAAGCTTATCTATATCCTGAAGAGATTCAAAATATAAAATATTTTCCACTGAACATTTTTCAGGAAACTGTGAAATATTTCCTCTAATTGTATCTTTTAAATTTAAATGATTTAACAATTATTTTGTCTCGAAAAATGAATCGTTCACTGCAGAATAAGTATCACAAGTGTGATACTTCTCGAGTATATCTGTCTTTTCATCAAATACCAAAGAATATACTTAAATTTAATTAATTTTACTTAGCAAGCAAAATACTATCACAATAAAAAATATTCAAAGTAGCAACTGTTATTTTACCTAAAATAAAACAAGTTGTTTAATAGAAAAGATTAATACTTGGAAATAATTTGCTTATTCCAAGCAAAATCTTTTAATTGCTTGCAAATAATTTTTCACGAATTCATTTACCAAAAATGGTTTCGATTTCTGTATAATTCTCATAAAAAATAATTTAATTTGACAATTATAGAGATGGGTATTATAATGATGACCCAAACCTTGTTTTCTATACTTTTTCTTTAAATTTTCTTTTTTTTTTTCACTGCTGAAATTTATTTTTTCCAATTTGCTTTATTCCAAGATAACATTCAAATTTATATTCACCATATATAATGACATTTTCTTTCTCCAATTTCTTTCGACAAAGCTTAGAACAACAGTTTGCAAACTTAATTCAAGTAATGATTATTTGAAAAGTGAAAATTCCTAATTTTTTCATCAATTTATAGTTTAAGCTCTTATGAATATTTTTATATTACCTTGCAATAAGAAAAAAAATTATATTATAAGAATAAAATTTAATTTTTTTTAATTTTTTTTATTTTATTTTATTTATTTATTTATTTTTTTATTTTTTTGAAAAAAATCTGATCTCTAAGATTTAACCATTTTCACCACATAAATAAAAATTTAGTAAATCTGTAACAAATACGAGGGTTACTCTGAAATTTTTGAGATACGCGCAGACAAGAATTCACAAAATAAAAATAACTGTTTAATTTCAAAATGCAAATTATTTTAATACAGAAGATGATTTTTTACTGACTTACTTCAACTTGCTTAGCGTAGAGTAAATTTTAAACAGAAGAGAAAATGGAGTTGACGCGAGAACATTTTCGCGCTATGATTTTCTACGATTTTAAAGCAGGATTAAATCAAGAAGAATGCGTTCAACGGTCGCAATTAGCATTGGGTGATGAATCTCCAGCTTGTGCTACTGTATTCAGATGGTTTAGAGAATTTAGAAGAGATCGCAATTTTCTTCAGGATGAAGAACACACAGCAAGGCCGCCGTCGGCAGTAATCCCGGATAATGTGTCTGCCATACGAAAAATGTTAATGGATGATAATCGCTATACCTATCAAATGATACAGATGGAACTTAACATTGGATCCGCAGCAATACACAAAACCATTCATGAAGAATTACATATGAAAAAAGTAGTTTGCCGTTGGGTTCCCCATAATCTAACTGAGCACCAAAAAGAGGAGCGTGTCAGAATCAGTAAAAAAACTCTTAAATTGCTAAATGATGGTGACCACCACATCATTTCTAAAATTGTAAAAAGTAATGAAACGTACA
>JAPDSC010083880.1:57298-77014 GCA_026290005.1 Latrodectus geometricus | reverse complement strand
TGAGAAATAAGAAAACGCATTTGCTGAATTTTGAAAATTCCAAAATAGCAAAATCAAAAGGTAAATATCGTTATTTGAAGAAGCAAATATACTGTAAAATATAGTAACAAGGAGGATCTGATGTCATAAATACTCTCAGCGATAATACATAATTGACAATTTTCAAAAGAGAAAAAGAAGTATACTTTTTTTATTAAAGCACCCCAAAGTCTTGTAGAGAAATACCATGAAAGTGAGATCAGGTGAAAAAGTCATAATTTCCGAATTTTATTTTAGGTAAGCACTTTTTGCTCGCAAGAATATTCTAATAATAATAATTTAGGTATGACAGATTCAAATTATTAATGATGTGAGAATTTTCTAAAACTTCGAATTCGTTCCATATGCTTGTGCGTTTAATTATCACCAGAGACACAGCACCGTTTGATCACTTCAAATAAAATAACTGAGTAATGCAAAGAACGTTTAAGGTAAGCCGAAACCGTTAGTTATTATAGCATGAGAAAAAAGCATCTTAAATGCAATTCTGTCTGACTCCCGATTTTGGAATTGCGCCATTTTCCCCTCCGAATAGTAGAATCAAAGTGGCGTAAAAGTTGAGATTCTCAAGTCCTTATCAGTGGAACAAGTTGTTCCGAGACAGACGGGGATGTAGTCCTCGACTCGTTGTTGTCACTTGCCGCTAATTCGGAAGACATTTGGCAAAACAACAACTATTTCCTTCAGCTCCGGGAGTGACAAAAGACGGAGTTGACGAACTATTTTGTAGCCTTGTACACGAAGTTGATCCCCATTAGGGCGTCATACTGGGGTGCATAAATCAGTAAACGTCACATCAAACTGGCAACTGATCCGAGATTTGAAAGTGTCTCTAAAAGTGTGACTCTCTGAATTTGTGGTTTCATAGTTTTAATTTTTCTTGCTTATTTTAAGCGTAAATAAGTCATTAATATTCACCGTGATAGTACTGATAAGTAAGAAATGAGATTTATAGTAGAAAATATTTATTATAATTATTACTAAAAAAGAGCATATTTTTAGTATATGATTATTTTGTTCCATTTAGAAATATTTATTTAACTTAAATATCAAACAAAAATCTATAAAAAAATTAGAAATTACTTTTTACAATAGCTCAATAGATGAATTGTATTTTGGGATTTTCAGGGAAAAAAGAAATACCGGGTGATATTTAAGTTTACTGAGGAGAAAATATAAAAAACCCAAATATCTACCTAACAGATGTATACACGAAACATTATAATAAATATATGTGTGTGTGTGTGTTCTTATTATTTTTGGCAACCATATTCTTCTGTGTTTAAAATACATTCTTCTCTATTTGATATATATTTCTCATTGTATTACTTTGCTTATTTTTTAATGTATTACTTTGATTCCATTTATTTCAATTTTGATATAGTTGTATTTTTTCTTATGCAGACACTGTTCTGGGGAATAGCACGAATATTTTAAGTCTTTTGTCTTTCGTGCTAGTCAGAAAAGAGCGTCTTATTTGCATAGTTGACCATCTCCCTCCTGATGACGACATGGTCCCTATGCCCTTTCCCTATTTATATTTTTTATATTTATATTATATTGTACTGTTTTTCTTGATTTTATCTTATTGGTATTAAATTGTATAGTTTCTTCTTTGTTTCATCTTAATATATATATATATATATATATATATATATATATATATATATATTAAGTAATTCCTATTAATTTTATTTTAAGTAATGTAGGAAGTAGGGAATCGCTTATAAGATTGAAGTAATGCATAGTTTTCATAACTACAGAAGGGCCACCCAAGCATTGGAGTTCTTATAAGAATCCCGAAAATACCTACTTTCACTTTAAATATACTTTATATTTAATCTACATTAAACATCTTAAACATTTTAAACTACTTTAACTTATTAAATTTACTTATAAAGAAATTTTTCTTATTACTTTTGGCAACCATGTTCTTCTATATTTGATATATATTCTTCTGTATTTGATATATTCTTCTGTATTTGATATTTTTTTTTATTGTATTGTTTTGCCTATTTATTGTATAGCTCATTTTTCATGTATTGCTCATTTTTTAATGTATTACTTTGTTTCCATTTATTTCAAATGTTGATATAGTAGTATTTTCTTCCTATAGAGACACTCTTCGGGGGAATAACAGACCTTTGTCTTTCGTGTATGTCAGAAAAGGGTGTCTATTTTACATAGCTGACCATCTCCCTCCTGATGAAGACGTGGTCCCTATGCTATTTCCTTAATTATATTTTATTGTTTTTCTTGAATTTGTCTTTTTGATTTAAAATTGTTTCTTTATTGTTTTATCTTTATCCTTTTAATGTAATTTACTTAATATAGAATGTTAGAATGTTTTAATCCCACGCTTTTAAAAGGTATTTTACCAATCACATAGATTCAAAGTGAGCTCCAAAAATTTTTCATGTTTGATAGGTCATATTCACGCTTAGTAAAAGAAGAAATTTAAATAAATTTCCCACCCACTTTATAGCTAATTTTGGTTTAATAATAAGACAGCGTCTTTATGGATGTAATTGATCCTAGCCATTAGGCATTGATAGCCAGAGAAAGATGTTGTCATTGTGTTTTCCGCGTTCTCTTTTATCCGGGGTAGGTGCTTGGCAGTTTTTCAAGTTCCCTCTCTTGAGACAGATGACTATGGCTCACTATATGT
Organism: Latrodectus geometricus; assembly: GCA_026290005.1. NCBI lineage: Eukaryota > Metazoa > Arthropoda > Arachnida > Araneae > Theridiidae > Latrodectus > Latrodectus geometricus. Next base: position 74,307 of record JAPDSC010083880.1, on the reverse strand, counting down.
AAAAAAAAGACCTTTTGGAAGTTAAGAACTCATTTAATGTTATAGAATACTTCACAAAAAAAAAAGCTTTTAGATTAAAAATATGTTACAACCTTGCTCTGGTGTTAAAATGTTTTAAATCACGTTCCAAAATAATAAACTTTAAAAATTAAAAAATGAGAAAGACTAAGTAAGAAAGAGAAGGACTTTGAATATTTTTTTTATTTCTTTATATATATATATATATATATATATATATATATATATATTAATAAAAATGATACTAAAACAGGAATGTTATTATAAATAGTTTTTAATTATAAACGGTATTTTATACAAATATTTTAATTTAAATTTTAAGTAAAAAATAAATTTTTGCAATTGATATTTTGATTAACTTTTATATTGCACCTCATTCAAAAAAGAAAAAGAAAAAATTCGAAACAAACTAGTGGAACATAAGATGAAAAACAGGTAAAAAAATTTTTTAATTACATTGACGGGGTTGTATTGGAAGATAAATTAAACTCCATCTTATAAGTTAAAGTTTAATTCTCTCTCTAAATTATATAGTTATTATTTAATTAGTTCTAGCTTTATATTATTTCTAATTATTAGTAACTCTAATTAAACTCTAGCTTAAAGAGTTTAATTTTACTTCAAATTTTCTTCGTCAATGGAATTAAAAAATTTTTCATCAATTTTTCATTTTGTGTTCCATTAGTTTGTTTCGAATTTTTTTAGACTGAAAAATAAATTTAAAATGAAAAAATAGGCTATTATAGAGGAAATGAATTTGTAATTAAAATCAATTTATAATAAAATTCCTATTTTAGTATCAACACCACATCAAAGTAATTAAAAAGGGCCGCCCAACCTGTTTAGCGTAACTGACTACGGATGGGGAGGACCTGGGTTCGAATCCTGACTCGGGCATGGATGTACTTTCTCTTTTTCTCTCTGTTTCTTGTCATTTCCTCAGATGATGGATGAATGTGGTCCGCCCTATAAACGGGTTTGTGGTGGTGTGGCGTGGGCGATACTACTCGTACCTCCGTGACTTGGTTCATAGGTGCCCACCGGGTAATGATAAAAAGAGTAGCAATTTTCGGCCTTGTTGCGGCTAATGGGCTAATGTAATTACTTGCTCAAGGGTGCCCGCCATTATAAATAAAAATAAAGAAATAAAAAAATTATCGAAAGTCTTTCTTTCTTATCTAAAGTCTTTTATATTCAATTTTAATAGTGTTTAAATAGTTCTTTATTTTGCAATATGATTTAAATCATTTTAACACTAGAGAAAGATTATGACATATAAGGTATTTACAGTTACAAACAAGGAACACCATAGTCTAAAGAGAAAAAGTCTCGTGCTCGTGACTAGGAGGTTGTTATTTCGAAATCTCAACAACTCAAATACTATTATGCTCTCCGGTCGTGGTTAGGCACGTAAGATAAGTTATGGTCTCCATATTCCCCGAGTGAAACAATAACTATGGCGCGAAAAAACAGGTCTAAGGAGATCCTGCTAAGTACTAGCTTTCGGGATAACGTAGCTCAACCACTCGTGCCCCTATATAAGTAACCATCAACTTTGCCGCTTGTACTACCGAAAAGCTAAATGCATCAGAAATAACAAGTACTAGGATTAATAACGGTTATTTGGAAAATAACGTATCCCGATTAAGAGAAGATATTTTATGTGAAGTATTTTCTACTTACCATTCCTCCGCACAAGTTAAGAGCCACTGCAGAATTAGGATGATGCTTGATTTTACCACGAAATAAGCACTTTTCCAAATCCTTCCGGATATCTTCGGATCGGGACGTTCCGCTGCCATTAAGATGGTACACTTTGAATCTCGTTGCTAGAAGACTGGATTCTAACTCCACATCTAGCTGGAAATTTTTTCCAAAACCCGAAAAGTAGAAATGTCTTCTCCAACTGGTCTGGAGATCTCTTTTCTTTCTGATCAAATGATGACCTTGCTCATTCACTTCCACTGGTTGCACAACTTCTTGATCTGAAAAAAAAAATACTCTTGTACTTGTAAATAATTAGTAATTATATGTACTGGTAAGATGTGTGTATGCATTTGTCAAGATATTGGTAATTAAGGTATCTGTATGTCAAGAGGCTAGGGTAGTTTTGTAGAGGAAGACATGGTTTTGGTGCTATTAAAGTAGGGAATTTGATTTTTGAGCCCATGACAGATCATCATGGTTTTTGCACATTGAAATTTTGGAGAGTTAAAGGCTATTTACTAGTATGATGTGGGAATTTATGGAATAAGATTAATGCACGCCGATCAATTGCTGAGTGGTTAGCGTTATTGACTCCTGGGCTGTTGGTCCCGAATTCGAATCCCAGTTGGGGCATGGACGTTTCCTTTCTCTCTCTCTCTGTATCTTTGTCCTTTATTCTTCTGAGATGATGGATGAATGTAACCCACCCTATAAAGAGGTTTTTGGTGGTATGACGTGAGCAATGTTTTTTTTCTGTATCAATACAACGTTTGAATGGATAGCTTCTGGCGTGTGCAAAGATATCTCAATTGTTGTCATACTTCTAGCATTATGGTAACACGTGTCCTTTTTATGTATTAATACAACAATACGTCTGAATGGATAGCTTCTGGTGTGTGGGAAGATATTTCAGTTGTTGTCATACTTCTAACATTATGGTAACACAGGTCTGTATTAATACAATAATACCTATGTTAATGCAATATGAACCATTAAGACATGGGCTGACCACAAACAGGTAGAAGAATTATTCAAAAAATTCAAAATTCTGACTTAAATCCTACAGAATGCCTTTGAAATGAGTTAGAGGGTCGACTGAATGCCATATCCATTCGATTAAAAAGCAAATGACAGCTGTTTACTATGTTACTGAAGAAATGGAGTACATTAGCTCCACAATTTAATGAATAGCTCATCCCGAAATGTGAATGTTTAAAATAAAGCTAAAGAAGAACCTGTGTCTCATTAATTATATGTCTATTGCTTTTCTAGTCTACTATACCAAATATTTAATGATTTTTGGCCAAACAGTACATCTTAAGAGAATAGCAAAGCTTTCAGATGCTAATAGTGTGAGTGTATAACTCTAGTCCCCCATGAATATTCATACAGATACGTATAAATAATTATTTCATATTATATGCATTTTACATTTATAATGTTAATAAACTTAAATAATTATAAATATATTAATATAAAGAATTATAATGCTTAATTTATAATTAAGAACATCAATAAATACAATATTAAAAAAAATTTAAGCAATTTTATGCAATGAAAACAAATAACTGTATTATCACGATATAGTTTAAAAATACAATTTTTAAATTAAATTTTTATTTCTATAAAATATGTTACCAAAGGTCTAAAATTTTATTAAAAAAAATCGAATAATATTAATAAGTAAATATTAGTTTAAATCTCCATGAAGGCTCAGAAATAAATTTTTAATTATTTTTTTTATTGAATGATTAAAACTAAAAAAAAAGGATAATAAGAGAAGAAAATAAAGTAGAAACTAGTAAACTTGTGAAAAAAAATATAAATTCGCTATTAAAAATATTACGATTCAACACAATTTAACAGTAAAAATTTTATGCTGTATTTTAAAGTCAACGTAATCCAAAAATTGCATGGGGAAACTTTATTGCTTTCAAAGAAACTTTTACAGGGATTAAATAATATTTAGGTGAAATTTAAAAAAAAATTATTCAGTCTCACAAATAATAAACAAAATTATAATTATTTTTAAATTTTAAGTGCAAATGTTATTTTTAAAACTAATGTAACTAACTGCTTCCATTTTTTCACTGCACTCAAATTAACAGGTAGCAATTAATAGGTTACTTGCTGAATGGCATAAATTGTTACCTGACAACGAATGATTTATCACAGCTGCAGTAACCAACGGTTTATCTTCATTCAATGTCGTCGTTGCACATCCCTGGAGGCACAACTAATAATGCCGTTACGACGTTTGTTGGAAACCGTTTATGTTTCGAAACAGTTACTTTTGGAAGTGATATATGCAGCATATGCGTTTCGAAACATTAAGCGTTTCGGTAACCACCCTCTTCATATGAATAATTTTGTGTCAGAAACTGTATGTTGGTTACTTAGGTGTGGGTACATAATAATTGTAGAGAAATTTGGAAGATAGAGACTAGAAAAAGCGATAGGCGCAACGAAAGGGGAAGATACCAGGTACTTTTGTGATACATCCGAATAGTACTAAAATGCTCATTTGTACTATAATAAACGTACTACAGTCCATTTAGATCTACTATTTAACAATACTCACATATAAGAAGTATTATATGTACCTCAAAGATATTAATCCTTAATTAAATGGTATCGGTAGATTCGTTTGGATTATTGCCCCAACTGATTAACATAGTTCGCAGAAGACTTGCTTTACATTGCGTTAAAAAGTTCACTCTTGAATTTGATTTATATTGAAATTTACAAAGCATGTTAACTAATCTCGATTTCTCTTATAAAATTGAATTTTAAGTCTTTAATTAAACGGTATTGATACTTGCGATAGCATTATTGCCGTAGCTGATTAACATGGATGGCAGAAAACTTGCTTTATGGCCGCCTACTCTGTCTAGTGGTAGCGTGCCTGACTGCAGATAGGGAGGTCCTGGGTTCGAATCCCGTTTGGGACATGAATGTGCTTTCTCTCTCTCTCGTCCTTTTCTTATATGACTGAATTGTGAATAGTTGCCTACCCTATAAACGGATTCCTTTGGCATGTATGTTTAATTATATATATACATATATATAGCCATAAGCTATGTTAGCATAGAGCTCCAAAAATGCCTGTCCTAACCTAACCTAACCTGCTTTATACTGTGTTTAAAAGTTCACTCTGGAATTTGATCTATATTGAAATTCCCAAAGTATGTTAATCAATTACGATTTGTCTTAAGATTGAATATATTCTAATTCTTATCATGTAGAGTGATATCTGTATTGACAACTATAGACCATAATCGTCCCGCATGTAATTTTAACAAATCGAATTACAAGCGGGGCATTTAGTTTCCATGGAAACTGAATAACCTTCATATGTTGTCTTGAACTTACCATTCACTTCTGTACTGTATTCATCAAATTACTATTTTATCTTGGTATAAGAAATCACTTAATTTTTCTTCATTCTTTTGGGCTTGGTTTGTTTGTCGCTCTACTTTCTTTTTGATTACTAATGTAACTGGAACTTAAAGATTTAAAGTTAATTCAAAACCACATCAGACATACATTTCTGAACTTGGAATTGAACTCACAAGCAACTGAAATACAGATCAGTGTTCTTACTATCCAACTATCATCTCGGCCCAATTCGAAAAACATGAGTTTCTAGGTTTTTCAACCTATAATCATTGAAATATTGCAGATTTGTAGTAAAGTCTGGTTAATTTATTTATATAATTGTTGGATGCGTAGAAATTATACTTATGCAATTAAAATAAACTTGACAAATATATTTACATAAATAAGCAAATTGAGACAAAATATTCATATGAACAAGCAATGCTTGATGTAAGGATTTCGACGTTTGCAAGATGGTGTTGCGGAGGCAACGAGACAACATCATACAGTTTGTTTTGAAGAGAAAAGAAGAAAATTATGGTGTCGATGGAGAATGTTACAAGTATTTTTCGCTTATAATAATTTCATGTTTTACTTTGTGTTGCCTTCCTAAAAGATAATAAATAAGTGGAAGCTGAATAATGTGTCATTAATTTGTAACACAAATTTAATTAAATATCCTACATTAGTAAATATATTTATGCAGTTGAAGAATGACCGGTAAAATTATTGAGGAATGAAATTAAGATAATTATTATTTTTAACATAATCATGTAAAATCATTCATAAACATGCTTAAGGACTTAACACCAATTACTGGTGTGGATTTCGACTCTACTTCTTCTTCTTCTTGAGCTTGTCAGATATGTGGCACCTCTGCCTTGTTGCATTTTGTACCATGCTCCAAGCCCAATTTTTTCCTAGTTCCATTGTCTTGGGTCACCTATTTTGTTTATAAAGTCTGATAGGCCCTCAATGGAGTTTACAACTCTTTAGAATATGGATTACCTAGAGTAGTGAATCTTGTAAGGGCAAGAGCATCACCCTCATATAGGATATGATGAGCTGATTCTACCCCTGCGTAGCATTTCCTACAAATTGGTTCCTGTATAAAAAGTCCCATTGTATGAAGGTGTTTCCTAAAATGATAGTGCCCAGTAATGAAGCCTACAATTGCTTGAGTCTTCAATCTTGGGAGTCAGATGCAAATATCTTAGATGAGTTGAAAATCATACATTTCGACTCTTACTAACGATTTTTAGCAGTTCGAGTTCATTTCTTTAAATTTAGTAATTAAAAAATTAAATTACATTTTAATTAGTCCACATCAAAACATAATGATAATAAAAGGAAACAGCAAACCAAATTTCTAATTATTGATTTGAAACTTTAAGCTCTATTAATAGCTCCTATCTTTCTTTCCTTGATTACTTTAATCATATCTTTTCTTGTGGTATCCATTTCACTGTGGCTTAACACGGTAGTATCATGTTATTTGGTGTGAAAGCCTTCAAGTTCGATCACTGTTTAACAACATGATATGGTTACTATACGCATCTTTCCTCCAAGCTTATTTTCAGATATGTGTATCTTGGAGAGTTTTCATTTTGATACGTCAATACGACTCACTGTCAGATATATATATATATATATTTATAAAATAATTCAGATCATCAAATATATATATATATATATATATTTGATGACCAGAATTATTTTATAATATTGTGTTTAAAATGTATTAATTAATCCGACGATAAAATTTATTAATTTATCGAAACGAGGCAAACGAGACTATATTTATAAGATAAAATTTCTGCGAAATTTAATTTTATAAATATGATAATATATACATATTTTATAATATGATTTATAAATATGCTAAGATGACAAATTATTCCTTATTGATTAAACAGCTATCTTTTCTAAGAAGAATATTTATGAATTACAGAAAATAATTCTCTTACCGTAATTCTCTAGAACATTACTATTCACTTCAGCAAATAGTGGTTGATTCTCTTTTCCATTTCTTATGGATATCTGAAATTTAATTAATTAAATTAAATTAAGGCAGCTTAAAGTAAATAATATTAATCGATCAAAAGTATACTTTTGAGATAAGTTATTATACCAATATTCTGTTTAAAAATATATTTTCTAATAAATAAAAGTTTATTATTATTTAAATAATACACATTATGGATATAGATAAATGTAAATTTTATGTGAGTATAACAAACAAAATTTTTAAGTAAAATTTAAAAAAATATTAAATATAAAATTATAAACTTTAAAATATGAAAAATTTGCATATTATTTGTTGAAAGCAATACATAAACTCATGTTTAATCTTTTAAATAACTTCTGTGTCACTAGAAATCAAAAGTATTTTTAAATAGTAAAGGGGAAAAAACCAACAGATTTACACTCTGCCTTCACATCTAAAGACTTTCATGTTGATAGTGCCAATTCATTTTAAAAATACAGAGCCAAATATTTCCATATTATTTTGGACAGGAAGAAGAAAAGAGATAAGGATATTTTTGATGCCAACTTCGTTAAAACTAACCATTGCTCAGAATGAAGATGGCTTGACGAGGAAGAATATTTCTTAGGATACATGGCGGATTATACCAGGAAATATAAATACTCAAGTTTATATACTTTGAAAAATATAAAATTAAAAGATTTAAAGAGAAATAAGCACACAAACTTTAAGTTAAAAAAAAGGTATTTGCCTGGCATTGATGCAGAAAGCTATGATAAATTGGTAAGAAGGAACAAGAATAGTTTCAGAGGATCCAGTGTGACTTTACCATGGTGCGTGTGAAAATCAGACAATTATCTGGAACTAGAACTTTTGATGCCGCCTACTCTGTCTTGTAGTTAGCATGCCTGACTGCGGATAGGGAGGTCTGGGTTCGAATCCCAGTTCGGGCATAGATGTACTTTCTCTGTCTCTTTTTCTCTCTCTCTATCCGGTCTTTGTACGAATGGTTGCCTAACCTATAAACGGGTACCTATGGCATGTGTGTTCAAGTCAGTCTTCTGCCCTTGTGGTTAATCTCCACAAAAGAAGATGCATACTACCCTATGCCAGATCTTCTGGACCTGGTGTGGGCTTTCCTACACCAGGGGGCAGCAACAGAACTTTTGGTTTTTTTTTTTTTTTTTTTTTTTTTTTTTTTTTTTTTGCCAAGGGCAGAGGATTATTCGAACGAATGGAACACGATGTATCATTCGTGTCGGAGAGAGGAAGGATTGGTTAGTTTTTGTTTTGATTACCAGGGGGAGCTGAAGTCCCGCACACGTTCGATGTAAATTAAATATCTTTTAAAAATGTGGATAAATGTCAAAATTAATGTTTTTGTGTTAATGTATAAATGTCCTAAAAGGAAGATGTTTTGAGTTATTCAGTTTTTCTGGGGACGACAGGGTCGCGAGAACATCACAGACAACAAGTTGGAAGAACTCACATCAACTCGCATATCAACCTCGTCATCTGACAATTATTACTAGATCCTTATCCTTTTAACAGCTTCACTAAGCAGAAAACGGCAAAAGAGATGGATTCTCAAAAGAACAATCCTGATGGCTGAATATCTAAAGTTATACTATAAACTTCAAGTGGAAGTGGGATCAAAGTGGAAGTTTCCCTGAAAAATTCTTACAAATATAAAGAAAAAGGCATCACAGTTTTTTTGTGGCTTCAGCTATTGTTCTCACAATGTCTGGAATATCTGCACGTGTAGCTTCGTTTTTTAAGAATGAATAAAGTTTTCAAATGTTACGTAATAAGAAAATCAAACAAAAAAATTTAAAAAGTATCAGATCACAAAAAAATATAAAAAAACAGAAAAGAAAACAGTTTGTCAAAAACGAAAGTTAACAAAAAAAAATTAAAAACATTTAAATCGTTTTTGCCGATTTAAACTAACCATAAAGTGGATGTTTATTTATTGCTTGCGTAAGCAATCAAATATTAATATTGAATGTGCTTTACACGCTATATGAAATAAATTTATCTTTACTTAATGATTAATAAGTATTATTTTTTAATAGTGGTATCAAGAGAGACAAATCTCCAATAATTTACAAAATAACTCATCCCACTAAGATATTGACCAAAATTTTCTATCCAACTGCTCATTGAAGAGCTCATTCCACTGACAAATTGACTTGTTTTTAATGGATGGACAAAACTGTTTATTCAACATTATTTTTGAAAACGATTATTTGATTAACTCACAAACCAATTATAAGTAAAATAAAGTGACGTAAACATGATCTCAACTGTAATGAAAGAAACAAACACACTTGGTTAAAAATTTCAACAATTAAGTTTGTAAATGGGAGTTAAAATTGCCACTGAGTCCACGCTGTCTGGATAAGGACTAGCCACTAGTTCGTAAAACCGACAGTGTTCGTAAGTTAGAGGATCGTAAACGAGTGTCTATTGTATTAATTTTTTGTGGTATGATATTCACTATTTTTAAACAATAAATCCTGACCTACTTACCCCTAATAGGAAAAAAATGACAACATATTGGAAAGCAAATCCTCTGAACTTAATTCAAGTCAAATTATTTGGGCTGGCTAAATATTTATTGGGAAAATATGGATTCAGGTTAAAACACAGTTTTCATCCATTTCCTAAATTTGATTTTTTTCTGTGCTTAAACAACACGACAGCAACTAACGGATGGAAGTGGGAGAAACGATTTATCGAACTAACGTTCCTAAAATCAGATCCAAATGGATATATCGCTTACTACATTTGCCCTTTTAAAACGAATTCTTTCGCTTAATGGAGCTTGATTTCGAAGTACGTTCGAGGAAAACAAGCTTATGGCAGTTGCATGCGACGATAAATCTTGTCCTCTCAGCAATTTCTATCAGTTTTTATATCTCGGTCTGCATTTGCGATGGAATTGTTAAAATACCGGAAGGGCATTGCTCTTCTTCCGAAATAAAAAAAACATCTGAATTCCTTTATTTGTCATGAAACTCAACAACCCGCGTTTGTGAAGACTAATGCCACTGAGAAAGTGGAAAGCGCGTTCCAACAAAGTCGTAAAAAAGGAACAGAATTCGATTTTATTCTAGAGTGAAGTATTACAACACAGGGAGTGTCATCTTGGATAAGAAGAAAATTGGAAAATGAGAATTATTCCTTTTCTGGGAAATTAATAGCACCCTGAAATGGGGAGGTAAATCAGGTATTTATATGAGAATCGTTTTTGAAGATTGATTCAGTTTAGTTATGGGTGCTTCATATTAAAAGCGAATTTTAGAATTTACATTTTGAGGGTTTTTTATAATTCTATCCTCATATTAGTAAGCTAATTGGAGCACAATCGTTGAATTAAAATGGAAGCTATATTCCCCCTTTTTTATTATTATTTTGCGTTTTATTTACAGATGCCGATTTCAGATACCTAAATTGCTAATCATCATCTCCCCATGTATCTTCAAAACGCAGTCAAACGATTAAGTCGAAGCCTTAGTTGGCTCTTTATGATAAAACACCAAAACATAAAATCGATATTAATGAATTTTATATTTAAGTTATCGTTTGCTATGTTTTATTGCTTTAGATTTTTGCCTCATTTTTACAAAAATTGCCTTATTTCTACAAAAGATAATAAAGACTAACGATTTTATCGCAGAATTTTGAGCCATGTTCAAGTGAGCTATAAAGTCGTCGCTTTAGTTTAAATCTTCCTTCCTAAGCTTTTATTTCATACCACCGTAGGGACATTAGATGCCTTTCATATTTAACCCCAATAAGTCTTTTCAGTAAGTTTGATTGACAACCTTATCTGGTATCGAATCCAATGTCTCCTGCTCACACCATAGAGACGTTTTCTCATAAGGCTACTACTACCTTTAGTGATTTACAAAAGGAAGCATTATAAGAAAAAATTGCTTTTTGCATTGCCTTGAATTATCAATATTCTATTACTGATATAACCTGAAGTCACTAAATACAATTACAACTACTCTATTTGTGAACAATGAAAAAAGTAATAGTAACGTTTCCAAGACGTTCTATTTTGAATTGGTAATCCAGTAAAGAACAAAATCCGTGTGCATAGGTTCAGGTGAAATAATTGCGAAGAAAATTACAGATGCTAATTTTAATTTATTTTTTTAGAGCATCACAACACAAAACAAATATTTGCAATCAACCACATGGCTTGAGAAGCCGATAGATATACTTTTTGAGACTGGCGTCTCGTACACACAAAGTTTACAAATGAAGGTGGCTAAAGTAGCCCAAACAATTAGCTATGCTTAAATAATGAGACTGGCGTCTCCAATAATATATCCCGTATAAAAAGATGGCTTAAGAAGCCTAATCAATTAGATTATTATGAGACTGACGTCTCCAAATCATAACGATCCTAATGGTTAGGACCCCAAAAACAGAAGTTCCCCGTTACATAGACATGTACACTCTGTTTTTTATATCCTTTTCTTTCGGTCTCGAAGAGGAGGGGAGGAAGGTGTGGCCGGATGTTGTGTCTAAGTGCTTTCGATTCTCACAGTAATAAAGTTGAATTTTTAACTCTTAAGTTTATAAGCTTCAACACCACATCAAACTAAGTAAAAAGGGCCGCCCAACCTGTCTAGTGTTTAGCGTAACTGGACCTGGGTTCGAATCCCGGGTCGGGCATGGATGTACTTTCTCTCTCTCTTAGTTTTTTGTCCTTTCCTCAAATGATGAATGAATGTGGCCCGCCCTATAAACGGGTGTGTGGTGATGTGGCGTGGGCGATACTACTCCTACCTCCGTGACTCGGTTCACAGGTGCCCACCGGGTAACGATAAAATGAGTAGCAGTTTACGGCCTTGTTGCGGCAAATGGACTAATGTTACTTACTTTCTCAAGGGTGCCCGCCATTAGAAATAGAAAAAAGTAATTAAAAAGAATTTAAAGTAAAACATCTGAAGACATTTTTTTAAACTTTCTGAAGATTGAAGTCTTTTTTCCCTTTTTAATTTTAAACATTAAGAATGAAACATTAAAACAAGATCATATTTTAATAATAATTAATTACTATTTGTTGAATTAATTATATTTTATATAATTAATTCAATTAATATTATCTAAGTAGAAAGGTTATTATATATTCTGTAAAATATTAATAATTCATAAGGATATAATAAAAATATAAATTATGTAACTGAAGTTATAAAATTGAATTTATCAAAGATCATAACTTTTTTTATCGCAGTAATGATAGATGAAAAACACGTCAGTTACTCCTTGCAGTAAAATATTATCTGTCTTCTATATATTCTTAATAATAATAATTGAGGCTATGAAATATCTCATTAGGTTATTGCAGTAGTAATTGATATAAGATTACATCAATTACTGGTAGTAATAGCATATAATCAGTAATAAATTACATGTTCCTTTGATATATTCCCCTTGTAATAATAGTGGTTTAGGTTATGAAACAGCAAAGAGGAATATGATATATACGTTATTAAAAATAAAGGATTTTTAAAATTTTTAGTTTTGTCTACAGAAAAAATAGACGAAGAAAACTAAATGATTAATAAGACCCTTAATTTATGCTGAATTTCGATGCCAAGTAATGTGTATTGCCAGTTTATCGGTTAAGAAATAAAGAATTAGAATCAAAGTGTCATAAGATTTGATATGTTTTTGTTCTGTTTTTGTGAAATAACACTTAATTACTTTAAAGAAAATTTGGATGCTGATGTTTTATATTCTTTTATTTTGTTCATTGAACTTGATTAAATTTATAATCCTTGAATTTTAAGGTGATGTAATTGAAACTTTTTATTTATTTGTTTCATTGATTTCTTCCGCCGCACACGCTGTCTAGTGGTCAGCGGGCCTGACTGCGGAGCGTTCGAATCCCGGTTCGGACATGGATGTACTTTCTCTCTCTCCTGTCTTTATCCTTTCCTTGTATGAATGGTTGCGTACCCTATAAACAGGTACCTATGACATTCGTGTACTGAGAAAGTCGGATTCCACACCAAAGTATGGCTTAGTTGGAAAAGTGGAGCGCAGTGCACCCCATATTGCTTCCATTTTTCTGATAATCCTATAAAAAAATATTGTTTGAAATATTTGGTGAAATTTTTTTACATTTTATAGACGGGGGGGGGGGGAAGGGCGTATGAATCAATAACTTCTTGAATCTAACATGTTTGAACAAAATTCGAGATACAAAAATTGGAATCTTTATTTTTTCATCAATTTATAAATTTCTTTCAATTTCAATTTGCAATGTGTTAGTAACTGTCTATGCTGACGGAAGCCACAGCACAGCTAATCGTTATGTGGTTATGAATCACTGTCAAATATAGACATGATTTGGCGTGGTATTATTTTCTCCACAGCAAAAGAGGGACATCAAACTGAAACCAAACAAAGATTTCTCAGAGCGGTTAGTTTTAGGTTGAGTCAAGTACCGAGAAAATCACCAGATGCCGCAGCCTTATTTTCGCCAATGTACAATTCAACTAAGATATAAATACAAATATTAGGTTGGGGAAAAAGAAATCCATTATTTTTACGTGAACTTTATATAACTTCTTTTGGATTCACTTTGTAAAAAGGTTTAAAACAGCTTTCATGTAGATTTTTAGGTCTTGGGCGTTACGACTGCTGACATGCGGTCAACTTCGATCATTTTTGATATTTTATAGACATTTTCGACAATGTTGTATCCATGCGAGGTGCATCTCTAACATTAAAAATACCCGAACGGAATCGACGAAACAAAAATTGTACGTAACTGGTTGTTACAGTCTTATATAGGCGATAAACACCTTTCACAATTTTAGCCACCCGGCTATCTTTTTCGCCGTTACAAGAGAAAAACGAAAATGTATCGAATTTTCTGTTTGTTGTCTTCCATTTTTGAAACCTTGTACTCGTAACTGAATGAATCAAACAAAAAACCGCAAGAGGATATTTTAGTGTCAAATGTCACCTTTCCAACGAGCATAAATATGAAATTGTTTGATATATACCTGACGAGATAGCGATCACTACAGACGTCTACCGAAAAAATAATGGATTACTTTTTCCCCAACCTAATATAAACAAAATCTACAATTCGAGAAATTCGCATGATTCTGGAATTCATTAGTATTCCAGAATGACATCAACACGAGATTACTTCTAATGAAAAACTTTTCGAGTTATACAATATGAATTAATTTTTATTTTAGTTCCATGCGAAAAACTGTCGTAAATAAGCATTAAAAGTAAACAGTGCGACATGATTTATTTTTCAAAAAAAAAAAGTTTTTACCCCGAAAAAAGATTATGTGAGCGATTTTCGCAGAAAACAGAAAATTCTTGTTTTTCGCATCCATGAGATAATAGCTCGGAATCACAGGTGTTGCTGTCACAAGGTTTCGTCAGCCATTGGCTGCGGGAGTAATTAATTCCATCGCCAAATGAATTTACATTTGCTGCATCTGTCGGGACATATCAAACGACAGCATATCAGTTGAGAAGACAGCTCCGTGGACAAATTTGAAAGCAGTGTGCCCCGGGGATAGAGAATCGGGAACGTGATATGGGTTTGATTTTATCGAAATATATTCGAATGATGCTGCAGTTGCGCTTGACATCTGGAATGAACGAGAGAGTTATCGAAAGGATGTCCATACCTGACAGCTGGTATCGCGCTATCTGATCTGAAATTATCGTCTGTAATGTTTATTAAATTGCCCAAGCAATTTTCGTTTTTTAACGCATAAATAACTGATTTCCATGTTCATATATTATTCTATACAATATTAACGCTCTATGTTATCCCATTTATATTCTAAAAACTTGCAATAAAAAGTGTTATTTTCAGTTTAGTTTGCAATTTTCATTATTTAAATTGCATGTATTTTTAAAGTTTCGTTTCCTTTGAGCGAGAAAACATTTCATTCTTGGCATTAATAAAATCAGAGTACTTGATGAGCTGATAAGTTATATGACTGCCACATGACATAAAATAAAATTTAAGTGAACACAGTTTGAATAAATAAAAATGAAATCCGTTTTTTTTTTTTTTCGCCGAATTTTTGCTAGTGTTGAATTGAGGAAGACTGTTTGGAATGGAGTTAAACTTATCAGATGTCAATCTTTGGATAATTTGAAAACAACAACTATTTCATTTCAAAATTTTGATTATAATGTTTATAATTAATTCAGAAGATAATTAAAAGTAATTTGAATATTCTGGATAATTATGTATGCCAAAAGATATGTCATTACTTTAGGGATGTAATATTTCGCAACAGAACTCTTCTTGCTTCAAGAAAGAATTGTGTGTAATGTGGTCAATTATCAAAAATCCTATTCTCTCTGCCCAAAGTGCCACCAACACCAGGCTCCGGCTAATCATATTTTAAGCTGTTTGGGCATTCTTTGGGAGGAAATTTACCGTTATCGTCCCCTTGTTTCTGACTTTTTACTCGTCAATGAATTTATAAACCTGGTCTAAAACTGTCACACCATCCGAGATAAGTAACAACAACAACAGTGTGTGTAGTTATTTTAATTCTTTTAAAATAGATATTTATGTATATGCGCTGAGAATAAAGAAAAAAATTGTCATTGGATCACCCGATTATCTATATTTCCAAAGTATGTTAAAAAAAATAATTTTTTTTTTTAATTTTTGAAAAGTGCTGCTTGTTTATTTTGACACAATGTTCACGCTTTTTCTAAAACGATGTTGAAATTATTAGGACTTGGATGAAATTAGTCCCAACTTCAGTATTTAATAACTTCGTAACTATCAGTATATTTCAAGCATTCAACACCTCATTTGATTTATTATTAGCTTACCAATACATCAGATCTTATTTCATGATATAAAACAAATTTTCGAATAGAGCTATGCAAACAGTAAATATCATTATTTTTCGGAATCATACTTTCCTCAGAAAGCTTTAAATATGTTTTCCTTTTTAGAATTACGAAAAATTGCTACTTTTCTTGTATACTAATGAAAATCGTTCAGATATTAAATTTAAGCACCTTTAACAGTATTTTTAGTTATAATGAAATCTTTATGAAATAAAATAATTTCATTAAGAAAACTTATTTCCGTTGTTTAAGTTTATATTTTTAGAAATAAATATTCAGTTAACACAGTTTTCAAATTATATTTCATTTAAAAGCTTTTAACATTCAAGTAAACATTATTTGCAATTTTGCAATTCATCCTTCAACTGTTCTCGAAATATGTTAAGTTGTTATGTCCCTTAATGTTTTTCAATATATATATGTTACCGTGAAAGACCGAAATCAGAGAATGTCGACATTCACCGGTGAATGTCAACACATACCAAAAACGTTGGTGAAAGACCGTACAATTGATTACATTTCTTGCACTTTCGGACCATCGCCGGTATATGTCGACAATCCCAGACAAGCTTTGGTGGAATTTGAAAAGATGATTAAAGAGCTCGAAAAGGAGATAACAGAAGGCAACGTCAACAAAGAGGTGCGGCCTAGAGCATTTAATTTGTTTTTAATTTGTTTGTTGTCAGGTTTGTCCCGCGGGTTAAAAATCCTCTACACTTCCTCTACTCACCGTGATTGGTCACTCCTCCTTTCTAAGAGAGGCGATAAGTTACGTCACACATGTGACGTTTTTCACGCCTGAAATATTGAGATAAGAAAATGCAAATCTGCATTTCTCCTCTCCGGATACGGAGAGATGAAACGCATATTCAAGATTCACCATTAGTGCATTGTGGATGTCGACATTTGCCGGTGTAAGTGAGAAATGAGGATATCTAGCAAATATTTCGGACATACACCAAGCGACTACGTGAATGTTGACATTCACCAGCGAATGTCGACATTCTCCAGATTTCGGACTTTCACGGTAACATATATA
>JAPDSC010083880.1:37978-57198 GCA_026290005.1 Latrodectus geometricus | reverse complement strand
TATGTGTGTGTGTGTGTGTAAGTTATGCGGCACGACAACCCATCAAGGGGGCAAAGTCCATAGTGCCCATGTCTGTTTTTTTGATCGAGTGTCCTAGGATACGATGCATATGTCCCGGTTAAGGAGTCAGCCAAACGCGAAATTTCAGTATTTAGTCCCGAAGTATGCTTGGTAGTGTAATGATTTCCATGACTGCAAGATGGCGCTACGGAGATAGCTAGATGACGTCAAACATTGTTTTGTTTTGGAGAGGAAGCGAGAGAAAGATAGTGTCGATGGCGAATGTTAAAAGTGTTTTTTCGATTATAATAATTTCATATAATTTTAGTTTGTGTTTTGTGCATTTCAAGAAGATAAGTAATTGTATGTACTGTCTATATATAATATATATATTCTATGGCTCATCCAAGAACCATAGTCCTGTTACCAAACATAGTATCTGAAAAACTTTATATCTAAAAACAGTCTATAAATTCATCCAAGAACCCATTAATAACCCATAATGTAGCTCCAGTGAGATGTAAGTACACAAATATCAAATCCCTTTTTATTCTCAGAATGTTACGATGCAATGATGAAGATGATCTCCGGAGAGCGACTCGGAATTCTCTAAACAATTTTAGACGGCTAATGGTGATTAATGAAGACTTGTGTCTAAGTCCTTTTACATCATTTTTCACGAGAAAGCGAAGAAAAAATATTTTGACTAACAAGCTCATTCCTCGGAAACTGTCTCACGAGAAGTGGGTGACACACAGCGAAGGAGAAATCACTGCCAAAATAATAACAAAATCTATTTACATGTCTTTGAAATCGAGTCTCTGAAATGGAAGACTGCCAGACAGTTATTTCATGGCTACATCTTCCACATTACTGTTCCACTAAATGTCAGCATCATACGTAAAAATGCCAGTCTATTCCCTGGAAATCATATTTTTAAAAAAAAAAAATCTAAATTTTGAATATTTGCATGGTTTTTTTACTTTAAATATATTGAACAGAAGCAGCAAATCATTTAACCTTTTGAGTTTTCATAAGGATGATGTAATCGATATTAACTGATATATTGTTTAAAAATATAATATTAGTTTGGGGAAAAAGTAATCCATTATTTTTTCGGTAGACGTCTGTAGTGATCGATATCTCGTGAGGTATCTATCAAACCATTTCAGATTAATGCTCGTTGGAAAGGTGACATTTGATACTAAAATATCCTCTTGCGGTTTTTTGTTTGATTCATCCAGTTACGAGTACAAGGTTTTAAGAATGGAAGACAACAAACAGAAAATTTGATACATTTTCGCTTTTCTCTTGTAACGGCGAAAAAGATAGCCGGGTGGTTAAAATTGTGAAAGGTGTTTATCGTCCTATATAAGACTGTAACAACCAGTTACGTACAATTTTTGTTTCGTCGATTCCGTTCGGGTATTTTTGATGTTAGAGATGCACCTCGCATGTGGATACAGCATCGTCGAAAATGTCTATAAAATATCAAAAATGATCGAAGTTAACCGCATGTCAGCAGTCGTAACGTGCAAGACCTAAAAATCTACATGAAAGGTGTTTTAAACCTTTTTACAAAGTGAATCCAAAAGACGTTACATAAAGTTTACGTAAAAATAATGGATTTCTTTTTCCCCAAACTAATATATCTTAATGTTCAGTATATAATTATAATATAAAAATAAATATTAATTTATCGAATTTACAAATTAAGAATTTACAATTTTGGTAAAACTATACTTTAGGGTGCCCTTTGGCGAACTTGGCAATTTTTTTGGCGCCATGCTTTTTCGCGCCTATTACAGTGCAAACAAGTGACCAATCAGATAAAGCAAATAGAAACTCGACTGGATCTAAACCAATAAAAACACGAGTCAGTTTTGCCCAGCTTTGCGATCAATCTCGATCACAACTTGGAGAGAATCAAAGGGGCACCCTAAAGCATGGTCTAACCCCAAATTTTTGTTATAATATGTAATGAAACTCAAGACTATACGATATACGGAAGAATATGAAACTCTTCCACACAAACTGCCAGAGACATTGGTGTCGTAACTGAAAGGTAGCAAGTTCGATACTTATCGACTCAAAAACCATCATGTTGAGTGCGACTATGCACCTTTAATATATTTACAATTTAAAATTTTAATATTAATGTGACTTTAAGACCCCTGACAAAATTGAAAAACCTGTATTTATTTCGTCATTTAATAGTGATTCAAACCTTCTAAAAGCGGTATTTATTTAATTTCATTTGCTTCCGGCTGTTTTTTCTGTTTAATGGAAGAAATTAAATACAACTACCCCATACGTAATTTAGAACAAAAATTCATTTTCTTTGAAATTATTAAGAGAAATTCAAAAAAATTCAAAACAAAGAAAACCATTCTATAATATATCATGAAAGATAATCAGTTAAAGATAGTATATCCCAAAGTATTTATCATTTGCTTCATAAAAGTATAGTGAATTACACATTATGATAAACTTTTGATAAAATATGTTGTTGTTGCACTTCCTCGAGATTAGAGGAGCTAAATCAAGTCCATGAAACTGTACACCCTGAACAAGTCCAAAACTAAAAGTGGATTGTCAGAAAGATCCTGCCAGGGGTGGCCCAAACAAGCAAGAATGTGTGGGGAGAGGCCTTCCCCAAAAAACACTTGTTGCAGTCTTCAAATTACTTTGATCCTCCAGAAAGCTTCATAGTTTAAAACTGTCAACTGGAGTAGCGAGTGAGCGCGGTTTGATCCTGTCAACTGAATACAAGAACGAGAGAACCCCCTAGGCGACTGTTATAATAACTGCTATTAGTCATAATATCGTTATTATAACTAGAATGATTATAACAATTTATCATTACTTACATCATATAATTACCTAAATGACAAAACTTATGAAAAAAAAATCGGTTAAAAAATACATCATGTCAGCGACGACAGCAAAATATTTTTAATAGTATATTCTAGTAATCTTTGACAACGTATATAATAAACATCATAACTATTATTGAAACCATAAAAGGTATAATAACCTTCTAATAGACTGCTAGATTAACGTTTAAAATACGAAAGAATGGTATATGTCCTAAAGTAACTATTAATCATTTTACTAAAGATCCGTTTTATTAAAGATTGTTATTTTACGTGCACATCACGTAAAATAATAGGAATTTGAATATCTATCAAAAATGTAGGAAAGAATTTGCTAATGAGCACACACATTTATTATTCATTTTAAAATATATTATAACATATCACATAACAATCAGTTTGAAAAAAAACTAATTAATATATCGGAAAGGGGGGGATCTCAGTATTTTATATTCATCTAGAAGGATATTGAGGAATTTTGCAGTATCGTATTACAAATATATGAGTCTTAAAAACCGGTTCAAAAAGTCTCAAGCCGGTTCAAACCCTGGCACACCGAATAGTTTTTTCCCCCCACATGGGATAGAGCTTATTATAACTATAAGATACATATTTTCTGTATATTTTAATAATATTATTAAATAAAATTAGTCTGTTAAAATTATTATTGAATATATTTTTCAAAATTATTAGTACGCAATTATTATTTCTATATTGTATAAATACTTTAAGATGATATGTGAAATTTTGGATTAAATGAAATAGTAACTTTCATTAAAGTAAAACGATAAAAATTCAAAAATGTAAAATATTTCATAACATTTCTTGTCTTTCTCTCTCTAATTTATTTAGAAAATAAAAATACCCAAGAATACCACTCCATATTTTATAAAAGTATTTTACTTTTAACTTCAAATATATGTATTTCAAACATAAAATTTTTTGAAATACACTAAATATATATATTAGGTTGGGGAAAAAGAAATCCATTATTTTTACGTGAACTTTTTGTAACTTCTTTCAGATTCGCTTTGTAAAAAGGTTTATAACAGTTTTCATGTAGATTTTTAGGTCTTGTACGAAGCTACGACTGCTGACATGCGGTTAACTTCGATCATGTTTGATATTTTATAGACATTTTCGACGATGCTGTATCCACATGCGAGGTGCATCTCTAACATCAAAAATACCCGAACGGAATCGACGAAACAAAAATTGTACGTAACTGGTTGTTACAGTCTTATATAGGACGATAAACACCTTTCACAACTTTAGCCACCCGGCTAGGTACCTCACGAAGTAGCGATCACTACAGACGTCTACCCAAGAAATAATGGATAACTTTTTCCCCAACCTAATATATCAGCATTATTTTCTAGTTTTTGTATTGCAGCGTGAAATGAATTAAAATAAAAATCAGCACACACAATCTATATTCTAGAAAATTAAGTTTATCTATAAGATAGCATTATATACGAATTTTAAAAGCAGTCACATACGCCACATTCCCAGGCAATATTTCAACCAAATAATAGATCAAAAATCCCAAAATGGCAGACAAAATATTAAAAACAACTTTTCCCACAGCATAACAAAACTTTCAAGCACTCGAGAATAAATACAGCCAACACATTATTCCTTCTGAAAAAAAAAAACTCTCTTCATTGAAATTCTAAGAGCGCGCCATGAGATATTGAGAGCGAAGAAATATTCGTGTAGTTCTAAATGAGAAAAGGAATCTGGAAGCCAGGCACGTAGTTTTAGCGCCTTTAAATATGTCATGCATTCCATACAACATCAAGGGAATATTGAGTCGTTATCGCTTTTAAGACTACAAGTTATTGCCTTCAGCCGGGCTAGGAAAACGCATTACAAGCAACAGGTGTTCTAATCTCTGAAATATATTATTAATAAGTATATATCTTTTTTTCTTTATAATCCATTCACATTTCTACTTAAAAGAAACGGAGACTTGTTGAGGATGTGTTTATAATTTAATCTTTTATTTTATTCTCAATGTCCCGGATGACTTTAGGATGAGTATTCCAAGGTTCCTGTACAATGTAACAGAGTTTGATATTCTTATCTTCTTACACACACGTGGTACTTCTTATTTTTCTTGCGCTCTGAAGAGATTATAAGTGAGCCATTGGAGGCTGAAGTTATTAGGATATAGATAATGGAATGTCGTTACATATGCGTGGTTGACGGAAGGGGTGGAGTCGTTTGGTTGGTTGGTTTGTCATAACTGCACATGAGGACGACTGAGAAAATGTGAGGGAAAGCATATTTTGTTGAATCCAAATTAAATTCCAGCATGATTTTCTTAAAACACAAAATTTAACTTTTTTTACAGTTTATTGGTTTACTTTTTTAAGGATCTGGGGCTTAAAGTTGTTTGTTTGTTGTTGTTGTCGTGTCTATGAGTAAATGTGAAGTGCAAAAAACAAAAAGTCTAAAGTCCACCAAAAGTCTTGTTGATGAGATCTGCCAGTTCTGGAGCCCGATGGCCATGGAGGATCTCAATTGGTGGAGCTCCTAGTTCGAAGAGGGAGCGGATAATGGCTTGTCAATTTAAGACATGATCTGGAGTTAGTTCGGATTGAGGACAGTGCTCGCAGTTGGGATAGGATTTAATACCAGTTGGTGATGTCTTCATGCCCTTGAAATGCCCAGTACGTAGCCGAGCTAGTGTAGAGGAGAGGTTTCTTGGGCAGTCTAGATCAGGGATTGTTGCCTTTCCAAAATGCTGATCGTAGATCCTTCGCCTGGCAACGGCATTTGCGTTTATACAGGTGACTGTTCGAGGTTGCTCTTTATCTCGTGCTTCTTTTGCAAGGGCATCTGCACATTCGTTTCCCTCAATACCCACATGTGCAGGAATCCACTGGAGAATGCATGGAATATTTAGTGAGTGAAGAAGGGTATTAATATTTCCCGTCAGTGCTGACTCACCGAGTCATAGAAGAGGGGTGCCATTGCCTCCAGGAGGGGCTTAAAGTGTATTTAGAATAATAACAAAAATCTCTGCTTTTGTGGAAGATAAATCTACGAACAATAACACCAGATTGGGTTTGGTATGGTTTGTCCCTCAATGGTTATTTTGCACAGAGAGTTTATCGGACTAGGACCCACAATTTAAAATGGATTCCGAACCAAGACCGAGGTGGGATTCGAATCCACAAACTGCTGAGTCAAAGGCAGAGCTATTCGGATGACAGCTCGACCCAAAGAGAGAAACTAAACTGCCACTTGCACAGTCGATTGCAATTTTAAATCCATAAAACTACTAAAAAGTGGCTTCCTGTAGAAAATGTATATCTAAATTTAAAAAGAAAAATTCGACTTAGAAAAATAACGATTATTTTTTAATGATATTTTCTTCTTACTTAATTTTCTTAAAATACTATTTTGCAATTAAGGTCTGATATATTTAGATCAGCTATAAGAAATCGAAATGAGGTAGTCAACAATTGAAACTTCCTTTATTTAAGAAATCATCAAATATTGAATTAAGACCACTTTCTTCCGGGTTCTGATGCATCCCTGATTGGCGGCGTAATGGGGAAGACAAAAACATGATCAAGAGTGGCATTTTTTGAAAAATCGAGAAAATAGCAAGTACTAAAACTAGAAAACGTCACTATATTTTAAAAAATAAATGAGTGTTAAAAGAAATTGAGGTCCGATGACCCTATAGGCTCAATACTTGTGAAAAGATGACAGTTTTAGACGAGGAAAAGAGCGACACGACTCTGAAGCGAGCATAATTCAGCAATAACTTTCTTAACGGCAGTAGCAGACATACAGTAAATTAAAATGAATGCTAATTTTATTTTAAAGTCATAACAAATGATGCAATCAAAATTTCAAAATGGAACATACCGTAGATACCCAGAGACAAAATCCTTATACAAATATTGTTCCACTCCGTGAGAACTTTATCATTCACGAAGAAAAAAAATTGAAAGGATACACAGAAAAAAATGATTTTATTTATATAGTTAATAAAGTTTATAAAAAAAACACCGTAGAATTTTATATAAAACATTTACAGGAGAATTTTGAAATAAATCTGATATAACAGTCAAATTCCAAAAAGAAGGGTAAAGAAGCATTTCTCAGAAGAAATTAAAATTTTTTGAAAATCTATCAATATAATGTTCAAATAATTCTGTTTATATGTTGCATATTTACAGATAGCATTGAAGCATTAGGGGCATGATAAGATTGGACTAGACATTGGTTTTCATATGCGCAGTCCTGGTTGGCCTGGTTGGTTAGGGAGTTCGTTCTCGTCATCAGTCGTCGGGTGGTATGAGTTCGAATCCCAACTTGACTGAAGATCCATCGTGATTACTAACGGCGACGAGTGCATGTTAAATATGTAATAGTCGAAATGTCCTCCATGTGAAATGATACCTCTAAGGGTGGTAGACCAAGCCTGGGGGTTTTTTGCTTGGTTTCTTCTTCTAAAATAGAAAGACCCATCCACTTTCGGAACAACAATAGCACACCTATTGGGTGCCGCAATATACAAGTAGCCTTCGCTTGCGCCCCTTTTTTGCTGAAAATCAGAAATCATATAACATCCAGACATTAAAAATAAAATAAAAAATTCTCTTGAATTAAAGATCATTTTTTCCTTCAAAGAAATTATATAAAGAAAAGGAGCTGCCTACACTGTCTAGTGGTCAGCGTGCCTGACTGTGGTATAGGAAGATCTGGGTTGGAATCCCGGTTCGGGCATGGATGTATTTTCTCTTTCTCTCTCCTTTGGTGGTCCTTTCCTTGTATGAATGGAGTATGAATGATTGCCTACTCTATAAACGGGTATTTATGGTATGTGTGTACTGAGGAGGTCGGACTCCACTATTGCGGTTCAGTTGAAAAAGTGGAGCAGCGCACCCATACTGCCAGCCTGCCTAACACTCGACAAAAAAAAAGGATAATTATGGAATTCAAGATTCGATGAACATTATGACTAAAAATATTTTTAATTGTAATTCAAAGCAGCCTGACTATGTTATCACGCAACATTACTGGAGTTGATTTATTGCTTAATTGATATTGTTTAATCGTTAAATTTATTGTTTATTAGTTAAACAATAAAAAATTTCTAATTGAAATGAAAAATTTGATATTCGATGATTTACTATAAACTACTTTTTTCAAGAAAAAATTAGGTAAAATAGGATAAAAAAGTTCGAGAAATAACAGTAATTTATCAATAAAAATTAAATTAATATTATGTAAAAGTTTCGTGTATTTTAATCCATTATTTCTTTAATGATAATATTTTCGGAATACATTTTAATGTTTAAACGATTTTTTAAAAATTAAAAATCATTAAATTTCATTTGTAATCATTCAGTAATTAAGGTCATATAAGAGTTCTTTCAAGAATTTACAATTGTAAATCAATATTCTTAAATATTCCAGAGACAAAAAAAAAAAAAAAAAAAAAAAAAATCCTATATAAAATTCGAATTTACAAAAATAAATGGAAGAGGATAAAAGGAAGGTAAAGAAATATTTAAAAACAAATAATCCATAAATTTTGCGACTTATAAGCGTAATATTTAAATCAAAATGCTCTGTAACAACTGTTAAATACCAGTTAAAATCGAATAAGAAAATAATCATATTTATGTAATTCAAATTTAAAAAATTTAGTAAAAATAAACTAAATTATTCTGAATATGTTTAAAAAACATACCCTTTAAAAGGGAAAGAGGAACAGATTTTAAATATTTAAAAATAATGTATGAAGATTATGCACAAAATGACGTAACCGCGTCATTTTGTGCATAATCTTCATACATCATTCTTTATTAATCTTCATATATCAAACTGACATGATTACACTACGTCATTTTGGGCTTGCTAAAAGGCATTTAAAGAGAAATAAGAGGAAAAATAAACAAATATAAATTATATAATTATAATTAAACAATTTACAAATAATATATGATTAAATAAAAAATGATAAATAATATAAACAAAAATATTATACTTTTAATTATATAGAAGTAACTATTACATTCCAGGCCATGGCTAGGCGACCTAGTAATTATGGGGTGCTTCGCGAGTATACTAATATGACTCTGAGTGTCACAAAGTAGGAAATATTTTAAACAATTTCGTTTCCATGGCAATATATGCAGAGCTAGAGAATAGAGGTCAAGGATATAAATTGAGTTTTATTGTATACTAATTATGCCGCATTTAAAGGTACTTATTAACGTAAAAATAAATAAACATTCCTCCATATACTTAAATAAAAATATTAAAATTTTATTGTGAAATTTGTCCTTGTACCATTTTGCTCTACAATACAGTATTAAGTAAAATGCAGTATAGAGGAATGTAGAGTGGTACTGAAAATTTTATAATGGCCGTATGGGAACTACTTTGATATACCCCTCCCCAAATCGGAAATTTGGCGACTTTTTTTCTCACCAAGCAAAATACCTGTTTTTGGCGTCTTTTTTTCTCGCCAAGATGGATTCTCGCTAAATGCAAATAATTAATAACAAAAAAACTTTAAAAAAAAAACTAAAAAAAATGTAAAAAATACAAGAAAATACTAAATTTGACAACAGCAAAAACCTAAAAGCTGAAAAAACCTAAATTGGCAACACCAAATTAATAAACAGCAACCCTAAAATGTCCGTAGGCAGTGCCAGATTTCGCGCTTAATTTTTGGGGGGTATATCAAAGTTGTTCCGTCGTAGCCTGTTGCATGGTCTTGTTGCAATTGGCTTTGCGATACTGTGATACTGAAATACTGAAAATTATATAATTGCTGTTGCATGGTATTGATAAATACGAATGTACTTATTTATCTATTTTTATTATTGGATTATTATATTAGCACTGGATTAAAGCAGTGCTAATATGCAGCGTAAATTAAACCAGATTCCATAGAGACTTCATCACGCGTGGATATCAGGTAAGCTAATTTCATTGAAATTTGGCAATAAGTGTAGGACCCTTGAATACTGCAACTATTATTCGCCAATCAGCAACTTTTATCTTACATTCATGGCGTCCAACAAGACGGATATCACTGGGACAACAACACAAACTCCACCGTTTGCAGCGATGCTGGGTTCAGAGTCATAAAGTCGTGTTTTCTGGCAAGTCATATTTTAGTTTGAGCGTTATTAATATCCGTATACGAGCATGTGACAGCGATATTGAGACAGGCTGCTTCTTTAAAATTTTATTTGCTATTTTTAAAATTTAATTTTGGCATATTTTTCATCATGTCAAAAAATCAAAATCATAGCTTGTTTCGTTACAGATAATATAAAATTTTTATAATAAGGCTTACTACTTAAACATAAAAATTTCATATAAATATGCCATAAAAAGTTTAAATCTTCTTGAATCAAAATTTGAAGCATAAAAGAAAATTCAGTTAACAATTGAATGCAGTCTATTTTGTTAAATCATAATTTACTTGTCATAGAACATTGTTTTTGCTACGAGATTTTAAACCATAAAACATTAAATCATAGTCTTTTGTGATTAAAATATAGATTTCATACAATGTTTTCAAAAAGTAAACGCACTTTGAGTTCTCATGTTAAAATTTTATTAAAATTATTTAGAATTTTTCCAGTCTTTATGAAAATAATTTTCAAAATAAAAATTCAATATTAGAGAAGCTCATTCTAAAATATGTTTAACAAAAGAAAAGTATTAATATTTGAATAATTGCTTAAAATATATGTTTATTCATCAAATATATATATGTGTGTGTGTGTGTGTGTGTGTGTGTGTGTGTGTGTGTGTGTGTGTGAATGTATGCATGTATTGCTGTAAGTACTAAAAGAAGGTGTATGAAAATTAGACTACATCTAGATTATATCGCTCACAACAAAAATAATGTGTGTTTTAACCATGTATTCATTTTTATCAAAATTTTTTTTTACAAATTTTTCTATTATCTTAATATACGTAAAAAATTTTATAATTTAAGATAGCTTTCAAAGTGAATATATATACCTATTATAATACACTATAACTACACTTACCTTACACGACGCTCTTCCGATCTGAAGACGCATCGGAAGCACATATATATATATATACGTACGAAAATAATTTGTATATTTTTAGAAAATACATAAGAAAGAAAAGCTAAGCTATTAAAACAATTCAGATAAAAAATAAATTTTAATATAATATCCCATTTGGTGAATCTGATACATTTCATTTAAAAATGAACATTAACCATTTCTCAATTACAACTATATATATTGAAATTTTTAAATGTTTAAAAACCATGGAATATAAAAACTTTTCATTCATTTTGCTGACAAAATATGTTCTAATAATATTTGGTATTTCGTATTGTTCACTCCAACCGTAATCGATAAACGACCTGAAAACAGTCGAACAAAATTACTCTCATGCGTTTGTCAAATATGTTAGGACTCATCA
Organism: Latrodectus geometricus; assembly: GCA_026290005.1. Lineage (NCBI taxonomy): Eukaryota > Metazoa > Arthropoda > Arachnida > Araneae > Theridiidae > Latrodectus > Latrodectus geometricus. The sequence goes on along the minus strand of JAPDSC010083880.1, from coordinate 45,868 downwards.
TTAACCTAGTTCTCGAGAGACCAGGACACATTAGCCCTTAATCGATGAACTAGTTCTCAATAAAAATCGAGGACATTGCATGGAAACATACCCAACCTTGTACCAAGTAGCAAAAATATATTATCTATCTTTAAGAGCATATTAGAGAAGAAAATATCATCCAGGTAACAATCAAAAGTACTTATTCCTTCAAAAATGAGGGAGAAAAAAAACTAAGAAAAAACAAATTTTATAATATCATTAAGAATGTATTTTGAATCCTTCAGTGAAATACAGGCTTTTTTTAATTTAAAAATAGGCATTTAAGATTATTTTATATATAAATAACCAAAAAATAAAAAACCAAAAATATAAAAAAATATTATAACATTTAAAAATATTAGGAGGGGAAAAAGTTATCCATTCTTTTTTCGGTAGACGTCTGTAGTGATCACTATCTCGTGAGGTATCCATGAAAAAATTTCAAATTTATGCTCGTTGGAAAGGTGACATTTGACACTAAAATATTCTATTGCGGTTTTTTTGTTTGATTAATTCAGTTACGAGTACAAGGTTTTAAAAATGGACGACAACAAACAGAAAATTCGATACATTTTAGTTTTTCTTTTATAATGGCGAAAATGCTAACCAGGTGGCTAAAATTGTGAAAGGTGTTTATCGTTTTATATATGACTGTAACAACCAGTTACACTCAATTTTTGTTTCGTCGATTCCGTTTGGGTATTTGGATGCTAAAGATGCACCTCGCATGGATACAAAATCATCGAGAATGTCTTTAAAATATCAAAAATTATCCAACTTGACAGCATGTCAGCAGTCGTAGCTTCGCACAAGACCTAAAAATCTACATGAAAACTGTTTTAAACCTTTTTACAAAGCGAATCTGAAAGAAGTTACAAAAAGTTCACGTAAAAATAATGGATTTCTTTTTCCCAACCTAATATAAAGGCCATTTCTTTTTCCTTCTTGCTGCTGGATCAGTAGCTTATAGAAATTGAGATCAATCTGTTACTAAGTTACGGTGCGTAATCACTTTTCCCAGCCATCTACAGAAAAAATATCAAATGCTGTCTTCAAACAATCGATCGATGTGATGACTCACACATTCACCTCATTGTTTAAATATCCCTGGTTTGGATTCACTTTGTGTTGCATTGCTCAGAACAATTCTTTTAAACGACGGATGGAAGAAGATTTACGAGTGATATTATTTTAATATTTGATTTAATCTTTTTTTAAATGTTTAATAACTCACAAGTAAATTATATTCAGTAGTTATTGAAGATAACTACATTGCTGCAAACAGAATTATTTGTATTCAGTAATGTCATTATTGGCATTCTTGTTAAGAACTAAGAATAATAACATAAATTTAAATAATAAATTTTCAACTCAAAAAAATAACATTGGTAAAACATATCTCTTGCAACGAGTAAAGCAACCCCGTGATGGCCTGGTTTCGAAATTTAATAGGAAGGTGCTGGTTCATGTGTCACTAAACCGAAAATCATGTAATCGTTTTAATCGAATACCACATAACTAATATTTGTGGAAGTCTAAAAAGCAGTAAGTTGTCAAGCTCTAAATTTCAAACAAATTCAAGATTATCATCTTCCGTTGTTTTCAATTCCAGTAGACATATAGGTGTCCGATTTGTTTTGCATGTTTATGGTAATTTTTTTCCAAGAAGAGCAGATTTCACAGTAGACATACATTTTAAAGTGTATTTTTAACATTACAAATGTCCATCCCCAGGTAGAGTCGAACCCACGAAATATTTAATTGAAGACCAAAAACACAAACTATTCAGATGTCGTATCTGCATTAAGCATCCAGAAACAAACGCAATAAAACAAACAAAATTGAATAAGATATTGTTAAATTTTTTATTATAATCATTTATTATAATTTGTTTTATTTTATTATATGTTTTAGCCAATTAACAATAATAATTAATACTACTATTTATATTATTAATTGGATAATAATTATCAACAATAGTACTTATAAAATGAATTAATTTATAATAATTTTTTATGGAATGTTAATTTTTTCGAACAACATAACAATGATAATTGATCATGTACATTTATAGGTCTTGCGCGTTACGACTGCTGACATGCGGTTAACTTCGATCATTTTTGATATTTTATAGACATTTTCGACGATGCTGTATCCACATGCGAGGTGCATCTCTAACATCAAAAATACCCGAACGGAATCGACGAAACAAAAATTGTACGTAACTGGTTGTTACAGTCTTATATAGGACGATAAACACCTTTCACAACTTTAGCCACCTGGCAATCTTTTTCGCCGTTACAAAAGAAAAACGAAAATGAATCGAATTTTCTGTTTGTTGTCTTCCATTTTTAAAACCTTGTACTAGTAACTGAATCAATCAAACAAAAAACCGCAAGAGGATATTTTAGTGTCAAATGTCACCTTTCCAACGAGCATAAATCTGAAATTATTTGATAGATACCTCACGAGATATCGATCACTACAGATGTCTACCGAAAAAATAATGGATTACTTTTTCCCCAAACTAATAAATGCAATAATGATAAATCTTGAAATTATTATGATTTGCAGAGAATGAGTATTAAAATAATTAAAACATTGATGTATATGGAGTTGATTATAGAAGTAATTTTTTTTGAAAAATTGTTGCAAAATTACGCAATATAGTTTTATTACTTAATAATCAGGTGAAAAAATTTCATGCACTGACTTGTAAAGAACAGAGAGGTGTTTTCAAAGTTAGCAAGGCTCTTAAAGTTTTTATGTATTTTTTTAAATTTTTTTTTTCATAATTTATCGTTTGCTGACAATATTGCTGTCAATTTAGCTTTTATTGCTTCATTTTTTTCATTAGTAAAGACTAGAATTAAAAAAGTTCCATCATATTTTTCTCTTATTTTAGAATGACTTGTTTCAAAACATCGCTGTTCTAAATCTTGTTTTCAAGTATCTTAGAGAAGAAGCGACATTTTTATTGATGATGTTTCTTGAAATAGACTCGGAACAATATCAGTGTTTTAGACTCTTTTTTCCGTGGAATATGATTGAAATAGATACGTGTACACGGAGAATTTAAGCATTTGAACGTTGAAATACACTCATTCATTCTTGAAAAAAAAATTTTATTCTTAAAAACACCAGAGAATCGGTTTTATATGAATATTCTTGACTATTTCAAACAGAACTCCTGAAAACAATCCTAAAATAATATTTCTGAAAACTGAAATTAAAGAACAGATCCAAGAAATCTATTTCTAACATATTTAAAATCAATTTTCAAGGTAATTTATAAAAGAATAGTTTTGTCCCTAATCAAAATGTGCATATTAAAAAAATTTATTGTCTTTTTTTTTTTTTTTTTCCTAAGGTAGGGCACATGTTCTTTTTATGATAAGCAAGGAAATAGTTATGTTTTGATAGTTTTGTTTTAGAAATTCATGAATTGTCAGTAACGGTAATTTTAAGATATCCTTAACTCTTAAAATAATAAATTTCAGAAAACTAACTGAAGGCTAGTTACAATTTTTGAATTCATGGCTGCTAATCATCATCCACTGACGTCATTAGCAAACAAATTAAATGAGATTTTGAAAGATTGAAAATTCCTTCTAGTTAGGAAGTTATTAAATATTGAAAGTCAGAACTCCTTTCACCGCCGTTCTAATACAAATCTGACCAGTAGCGTATTGCGAAATGTGTACGCTGCAAACAATATTTTTCAAAACATTTTTTAAAAAAAGATTATTGTCGTTTTTTTTTTTTTTCATAAAAAAGATTTATCTGTGGCAATGTAGACAGAAAAAAAAAACCAATGGTGTGCCTATTTTACTCCGCTCTTAAAGTTTATTCAGAAAGGACAATTTTATAGAAGGAAAGAATCAGACGTTTTCGTTCTTGAAGCGAAAATAATTCCGTATGAATTATAACGATATTCAATTTAACAAACCATCTAAACTGAATGTAATCAATTTAAACGATGTAACAGTTTAAATCGTTTAAACTGATTATATGGCGAAATAACCAATTATACAGAAAATTCAAATCAGCGTTAACTATGGTACAAATAAATTAAAAATGATGTAGTAAAAGTTTTGAAATTAAAGCTTTTATTTTAATTTAGTCTGAGACAAATTTATTTTATGATACAAGTTTTTCAATCCATTTCTAAAAGCCGTTTTTATTTTAACCTTGGGTAAAATAAAGGAGTAATTAGTAAAGATTAAGAGTTGTAAAAAGCAAAATTCTAAAATTTCAATTTGTAAAATACGAGATGCGAAAAAACTCGGTTTTAAAACTTCTAGGGGAATAAGGGAAACTGAAATTAAAATCAATTTATTTTCTTATAAACTATAAATAAAATAATTATTATTTAAATTTAAAACAAGAAAAACGTTTTCTTGTCTGCTTTCAAACCAGGTTTTGTTAAGAAAGACAATGTAGATTATGATATGAAAAATATCAGAAGTTACGAGTGTTATTATAGTTGAGGAAGAGAGACCATGCATATATTTAAATGATAGCAATGAAAATTGCGTTTTATTTTGAACACATGTCTTGAAGAAATTCGTCAGTCAACAAAACAAGTTCCAGCAAAGAATTCGATATCATTGATAACATTTTTAAAAAGGAAATATACATTAGGGTAAAAAAAGAAGCCAAAAATACAGAAAAGCGACTATTATTATTTAAATATTTCTAGTTTTTTAGAGAATATATTCCAAATATGTGCCATAATAGCCTATAAAATGTAGACATGGATTAGGATGAAGCGAGTAGACATACATGTTAATTTATAGAAAACATGAATAGACTTAAATCTAGTCTATAGAACTTGCTTTTCAACAGTATCTAGATATAGAACCAATGGATTAGCATGAACTTCGAAGTACTCGCCTAGTAAATTAGAACAATGCACTAGGCGAGCTGAACAATGGTGTTGCTGAACAATCAATGGAAAAGTAAAAAACAAAATTCCACCTGTAGTCCCTAGAGGATTATTCTTTAAGGAATCGAATGGTAGTCCAAAAAAAGGCTGGTGTAATAAATATGAAAGTAATTGATTTGTTCTACTTATATTATTTCCAATGCCTTTCTTAAAATGTGTAAATATCTGTATATTTTAAACTATAAAGTAGCATTTAAAAAGCTTCTTTTTTGTGTAATAGTTAGTTTTTAATACTAATTATATAATATATTTTCTATCAATCTTTGTTCGAATTTCAAAATAATGGTAAATTTGTTTGATTGTAACTCAACAGCCATTTTTTTCCAAATAAAAACCAGGACATACAGCTTATAGTATATTTATAGTATAACTTATAATATTGTGAATGACAACAAACATAACCTCTTAAGGTTGGAATCGAACCTATTAACTATATAATCAGTGGTTAGAATGCTAAATATTCGGACGCAAGATTGGCGAGAAAGTGGAGCGAATATTAGCCAATATTGCATTGCTCTTCTATTTCATTATCTCTTAAAAATGCTTCTTTAAAAAATATCTGCAGCAGTCCATCATAACTTACAGGGCAATATAATACGGCATAAATATACAAACAAAAATATTTTTTGTAACAAGCCAAAAGAGATCGACATTATTAATTTTAAATTTTTTGTGGTAAAAGAACTTGTTAAATTAGTGCACAAAATAGCGCTGGGTATTAAATTAATATTGCTGGTGCTTCAATATTGCTATTGGTAAAAATATACAAAATATCGAAAAATTAAAAACAAATTTTCAAAATAAAAATGTAGACTTTTATTAAACTGTTCTAAAAACCATTATATATATATATATATAATCAGACCACCTGTTCAGTCTCTAAATAGCAATATTTTTTTCAGAGACAACCCCTATATAATCAGTTAAGCACTAACAATCAGTTAAGTGCAGTTAACCTATCATTTTGTGTCAAAAACGTCTACTAGTAGTCATTAAAGTGTACTAAATTGATATTTAGCACTAACCATAAGTTAGTGAGACAGACTTTAACTACATCAATCATCCATATTAGGAGACGACATAAAACCGATGCAATCATTTTTTAAGCGTATATTATCACATCGATTTTTAATTGCAAAAAAGACGGAAATAAACTTTAAATTTCTTTGAATGAAAATCTTCAAAGATTGTTGCGGGTGAATATCACAATACTTATAATTATTATAAGAATCAAGGAATTAGAACAGTCACAGTTAAAGTTTTTTTTTACTGAATTATTCTAAGAATAATGACAAATAAAACGAATAACAAAAATATAAATTTTCATTAAAAACAAAGAAACACATAAATTTTAACACAGAAATATGGAATCAAACGCAAATTCATTTAATATCAATGAATAATTATAGTTTTTTTTAAATATAGATAATAATGAAAAATATAAATATATAAAGATGTTGCAATTATATGTTAGAATTATTTTGAATAATTAATAGCAGAAGAATCAACACAATTTAATAACCTTTTTAAAAATTTTTATATTAAAATATAGACACATCAATAAATTATAATTTAGTATACATGCAACCTACTATGATGCCAAGAAATTATACTAAATTACTAATTTCAAATCGATTACGGGTTATTAATTTAAAATATTGGTGAACAGTATTTTAATAAAAAGAGAAATAAAATTATAGATTGATGAACAATATTTTTGTATGTCTAATGATCACTTTAAATAAATCTTTAATAGGGGTTAATAAAAATTAATTCAAGGTAAATTAATAATTTCACCAGGAATAATTTTATAGGATCAAATATGTTATGATGCCATAAAATTATGATCGATCTTTTGTATTTCCGAAAATCCATCATCGATTCCACTTCGTTAACAAATTCACAAAATTGAAAATAAAAACTTTTGAGGCACTAAATTAAATTCTCATTTTGGAAAATATAGAAGAGTAAAATGATTTTAATCGCTCACCTGACCGCACGTTCCCCAGACGACCGAGCAGACGATAAAAGTGAAGAGAAGAGCCTCACTCCTGGCCGGCATTTTGTTGTTAAAAACGAAAACGATATGAATGACCTAGCCGGCGTGTCGTCTGACACAAGCCGAAAACAGCGCCCAACATTCTCTTTTCGCGGCAAAACAAAACGGAGGGCCCTCGACTCCTATTGGCTGCCGTCCTTACGAGCGCGGAATGAATTATGGGGTACGAAACAGCACACCTGTCTACGATTTTAATAAAAGGGTTATGATGAGTTTTTTGGAGCTTTCGAAAATAATTTTTTTAAGTGGGGAGAATTTCGTTGACAGCTGATGATTTATTTGTTAACTCAGCTCATTGAGTTGCTATTTTCAGCACGATTTTTCTGCCAGAAACAAGAAAGATGAGCAAGTTCCTTGATGTTTTCGTTTCGGAGAAAATTTTCCAAATTATGCAGGAAAGTTTAGCTAAAAATGAGCAAATATATTAGTGATGATAATTAAATACATTAATATTATAATGAAAAAATGAAATTTACATTTAAATTTTATATAAATATAATAATTTTAGAATTCTATATCCCATTATTCTAATTCATTCTCCGATTATTTTTCTACGTTATTCTACATTTGCATTATATTATTTAAAATATATAAATAATATTATTATACTGTTCAAAATAAATTATTGGAAATAAAAACTGCTTTATATTTTATTTGTTTTAATTTTGTTATGCTTGTCTTAAATTTTAATTCTATTATTTTGCTTTTTATTCTATATACGAATTATTTATTTCCCTTCGTTATTGTTTTACTATAGTCAGTTAATTCTGTTATCCTTCCAAGATATTATTATGTTATTTTACATTTGCATATTAAATTATTTAATATATGATATATAACATTATTATACTGTTCAAAATAA
>JAPDSC010083880.1:11306-31315 GCA_026290005.1 Latrodectus geometricus | reverse complement strand
ATGCACCACACCAATTATATCTCAAACACACTGTCACATCCATCATTCATTTCAAGATGCTAGATAAAATATGTTTTCAAACAGTGATTCAATAAGCTGTACAAGATCAAAGGGTTAATTCTGGTTTACTTTAGACGTTTGCAAATAAAAGATTTTCTTTATTTAGGAAGTTTAACAAAATCAAACTTCGTCTTTTTGAATTTGTGAACGGATTGAGGTTAGGACACCAAGCATAAATCCATACTTGATTAGGTTTCCGTTCATGTATTAGTTTGGGGAAAAAGAAATCCATTATTTTACTTTATGTAACTTCTTTTAGATTCGCTTTGTAAAAAGGTTTAAAACAGCTTTCATGTAGATTTTTAGGTCTTGTGCGTTACGACTGCTGACACGCGGTTATCTTCGATCATTTTTGATATTTTATAGACATTTTCGACGATGCTGTATCCACATGCGAGGTGCATCTCTAACATCAAAAATACCCGAACGGAATCGATGAAACAAAAATTGCATGTAACTGGTTGTTACAGTCTTATATAGGACGGTAAACACCTTTCGCAATTTTAGCCACCCGGCTATCTTTTTCGCCGTTACAAGAGAAAAACGACAATGTATCGAATTTTCTGTTTGTTGTCTTCCATTTTTAAAACCTTGTACTCATAACTGAATAAATCAAACAAAAAACCGCAAGAGAATATTTTAGTGTCAAATGTCACCTTTCCAACGAGCATAAATCTGAAATTGTTTGATAGATACCTCACGAGATAGCGATCACTACAGACGTCTACCGAAAAATAATGGATAACTTTTTCCCCAAACTAATATTTATAGTCAAATTCAATTTCGCAAAATCATAGATATGATTGTGTTAAAACTGTTCTTAGGTGCAGAAAATTCCTGTAGGTTGCGTTCTATAGAATGTTTAGGAAAGCATTTTTGTTGTGAGTTTGGACTTTCAGTATGGGCATCTATCTGTTGTTTGGAAATTCTCTCTTTCCACTGTCTATGAAAAGTTTTCTAAGGCGATGCATAAATATTCAAAAATACCTTGAAACAGTGATTCTCAATTTTTATTTCTCTCATGACACACTTTTAATCATTCCAAAATTTGACACTACTTAAAGAAAAAGATAAGTTTCTAAGTTATTTACCAACATCGTACTATGTAAAATAGTTTATGATAATAATATTGAATGTAAAAGAAATTAACATAATATAGACTACAAACACATCAGTTCGTTTATTATTTTACGTTATTAAGCATGCAAAACTACGTTAAAACAGTTATTCTCAACCATTTTTTTTTTAATTTAAAGACAGATTTTTAATGATTTCAAAATTTGGTGGCACACAAAAAATATATATATATATATATTAGTTTGAAAGTCGTTCACTTACCAATATCGTACTGTGTAAAATAGTTTATGATAATAATTTTGATTGTAAAGGATAATTATGTAATATGTGCTACAAAAATAATAGTATTTTTGTTGTTTTACCGGTAATAAAATAATTTTTGTATACATTTTAAGAATTTGGCGGCATATAGGATTGCCGCGGTACAATGGTTGAAAATCATCGCCTTACATGATTAGCGTAGTCAATCTTTAAGCGATTAACTACGCTAAGTGTCACTAGTAACAACAAATGGAATTTTTCGGGTTTCCTTTCGTATAATAAATTAAAAAGGCTAAATTATCTATGAAAATTTTCAAAAAGTAAAATTCTGTGCTTGGAAAAAGTCTTGAAACAGCTTCCAATTATTAAATTATCTACATTGCGGTGTCCATACGTGAAAATAGCACAGGCACTGGATGGTCTCAGGCTCGAATCCAGTTTTTATCGATAGATACTGAGTTTTAAAACTCGAGCCTCTTCTGTGCTTTCAAACAATTCCAAATTTGGGATGTTTCAAAGTTTCCACCTTGAAACACAGAAATATGGGTTACTATCTGCGATGAATTATCGTAGAAAACAAATATACAATGAATGCATTAAAACCATTTCCTAAAATTAAGTTATCTATTGAATAGAATCAAAATTTAATGTTACTTAATATTTATAACGAGACGTTTAAATTACATTGATTGTTTAAAGTTCAGTTATTTGAAAATTAAAAATACACTACTGGCCATTAAAATTGCTACACCAAGAAGGCGACATGCTACAGATATGAGATTTATATGAAAGAAAGAAGGTGCTGTGATATGCAAATGATTAGCTTTTCAGCGCATTCAGACAAAGCAGGCGCCAGTAGCGACACCTACATTGTGTTTAAATAAGGAAATTGTTCAGCCGGTTCCTCATACACAAATTGCATTTGAACGTTGTTGCCTGGTGAAAAGTTGTTGGGATGCCTCGTGTAAGAAGGAGAAATGCGTACCAGCACGTTTCTGACTTTGATAAAGGTCGAATTGTCGCGTACCGAGATTGCGGTTTTTCTTATCGCAGTATTGCTGCTCGCGTCGGTCGAGATCCAATGACTGTTAGCAGAATATGGAATCGATGGGTTCAGGACGGTAATACAAAACGCCATGCGGGATCTCAACGGCCACCTATCACTAGCAGCCGAGAAGACAGGCATATTATCCGCATGGCCGTAATGGATCGTGCAACCACGTCACCAGCTGTGAGTCAAGAAACGGGGTCGTTTGGAAGACAACAAGTGTCTGCACGAACAGTTCGACGACTTTTGCAGCAGATTAGAATCTCAGCTCGGAGACCATGGCTGCGGCTTCCCTTGACCCTGCGTAATAGACAAGACCGCCTTCAATGGTGTGATCAACGACGAACCTGGGCGCATGAATGGTGAGACGTCATCTTTTCAGATGAATCCAAGTTCTGTGTACAGCATCATAAAGGTCGCATCCGTGTTTGGCGGCATCGTGGTGAACGCACACTGGCAGCGTGCATTCGTCATCGTCATACTGGCCAATCACCTGGCGTGATCGTACGGGTGCCATTGGATACACATCTCGGTCACCTCTTGTTCGCATTGACGGTGCTTTGAACAGTACACGTTACATTTCTGGTGTGTTACGACCCGTGGCTCTACCCTTTATTCGAGTCCTGCAAAACCCTACGTTTCAGCAGGATAAGGCCCGACCGCATGTTGCCGGTATTGTACGGACCTTCCTTGATACGGATCATATTCAGCTGTTGCCCTGGCCAGCACGTTCTCCAGATCTTTCACCAACAGAAAACGTCTGGTCAATGGTTGCCGAGCGACTGGCTCGTCACCAAACGCCAGTCACTACGGTTTATGAACTGTGGCATCGTGTTGAGTCTGCATGGGCATCTGTACCTGTACATGCAATCCAATCTCTGTTTGACTCAATGCCCATGCGTATAACTGCTGTTATTACTGCCAGAGGTGGCTGTTCTGGGTACTGATTTTTCAGGATCTATCCAGCCAAATTTTTTGAAAATTTAATCACTTGTTATTTCTAGTATAATATATTTGTCCAATAAATATCATTTTGTTATCTGCATTTCTTCCTGGTGTAGCAATTTTAATCACCAGCAGTGTATTAAACCAAGCTTAAGTCTCATAGTAAATTTACTGTCGGTTTCAATCTGAATATTAATCAATTTTAAGTTGTATATTTTACATACAAATTAGTAACATATCAAATTTTCTCTTAATAAGGATAGTGTTACAAAAATTGCGTAAATAGTGCAAATATTTTGTAGGATGTCTTAAATTTGTATTTAATTACTTGTGTTGTTATTACATCCCTTCAGTTGATCGATAATACTGGATACCAAGCACGCTAGGAACTAAATACTGGGTTTTTGGTGTTAGGCTTACCACCTGTTGTTAATGTCGTGTGCCAGCCAGGCTGGCAATATGGGGTGCGCTGCTCCACTTTTCCAACTGAACCATATTTGGTGTGGAGTCCGACTTCCTCAGTACACACATGCCATAGGCACCAGTTTATAGGGTAGGCAACCATTCACACAGAAAGAAAGGACAAAGACAAAAAAGAGAGAGAAAGTGCATCCATGCCCGAACCAGGATTCGAACCCAGGTCCCACCCATCTGTAGTCAGGTACACTAACCACTAGACAGATTGGGTGGCAGGCTGACCCCCTAACAGGGACATATGCTTCAAACTCCAGAGGCCTCGGTCAAGAAAAGAAATATGGGTACTGTAGCCCTTGGATTATTGTCCAAACAGAATTTAATTGTGTTATTACCTTTTAATTTATGAAAGAATTATGTAAACAACGCTTATATTCTGTGAAATAGCGTTCGAGGTAATATTTAATCATGAAAAGGTCAAGAATGTTTATATTATTCAGAAAATATATGATTGAATTTCTTCTGTCATACAATTCCTCAAGTTTTGTACGTCCAAAAAAACAATTTAAATGAAGCCATGCTTTTTGCCAGAAAAAGTACTATTTAAAATATACTAATATTGTTGCCAGTAAATTTCAAAAAGCGCTAGAAATAAAAGTATTTCTGCTTATAAAGTTTCTTCAAAATAAACTTCAACAAAACGATTCCCTATCGTAAGTCAGTTATTCAGAATTGAATGATGTAGTAATTTCTTTTTTTACTTTATCCAAAAAAAAGCATACAATGCAATTCAATGAAGGAACAGATTGTTTTTCAGAAAATGATACATTTTAAATGTAAATTTATCGTTTGCTAAAAAATAACATAATATATTTTTTTTAATTTTAATTTAGGAAATTTTTAAAAATAAGGAATCTTTTATCCAAAAAGCAATTTCATTCTTGTAAAGTACATAAGTATTTTACTTTGTTAAAGATAATACTTTAAAAAGTGATAATTTCTACCAGAGCCTTAATGAAAATTATCACAAACACTTGGCGAATTTTGATCAGTTTTTGTTTGATATCATATAAATTCAAAATATAATTAAAAACATTACAGTTTTAATTATTATACTCATTGCGTTCTATGAATAATAAGTTATATAAGAAATAAAACAGCTTAATGAGTTTTCTTTATCTATTCAACATTTTTTTAGAGATCCTTCACACCAATCAACAAATATTTACTAAGACAATAAATTATCTTATTCGTTATCTTATTATCATCGAGAGATAAGAAAAGAACGTAAATATACATAAATGAGTCGTAATTAATAAAAAAGCTACTATGTTTCCGTAATTACTTTCAGAAATGTTTCCTTTTCAGCTGATCAAGTGTTTTCGTTTCTATTATTTATTCGATAGCCACTTACGCGTGTAACTGTGACCGTTCCAACGACTCTATTTCTCAAATCAAAGAAAGAGCACGAGTATTAGGACAGAACAACCATTTCTTTATAAAAGTGGGATTAACTTCATAGGTTGAGAGACCTTGAAATTCGAACACACTTTGGTGGAAGGACCCTTTTAAGTAGATACTTTTTTATTTATTTCTTTGTGCATTAGAACTTTCCTTCACTTGTCTGTAGAAACAATTAAAGGTCAGAGATGGACTGATAAAGGAAAAATTAAAATTTATTTTGGAAACGAGAAGAATATCTTACATGCGACGTGTATTTTCATATAACAAGGTCATATCTTTGTGAAGTAAAGCTTTAAATAAGAGTAATTTTATGAAGGAATATAAAAAAAAATTTTGTTTTCTTATCTTTATTTTTATATTTATATCGAATTAAAGCTACGCAATGAAATGTTGGAAGTAGTATAATATACATCGGCGCTCGAATCCACGTACAGTAGATACCAATTTTGAGCCAAGGTCAAGTTAACATAAACTTCCGTTATGCGAATTATTGAATTGAATGAATACCAATAATTGTTATAGGAATAAATTGTTTTGATATATTATATTCTACAAAAATAAAATCTTTCAAATTATGATATACTTGTCGCAGATAAACAGTGACAAACTTTAACTAAACGAAGTGAATAGGATGGTCAGTTTTTGATACATGAATAATTTGATTATTTTCGTCAGTAAATTTTTATTTTGTAAATATTAATTTTAAGTTTTTTTTAGAAAAATTACATAATTTACCATTTTTTCTTGTTACCGAAAATAAATATGTACGTTAATTTAGTTCTGCCATAGGTAGATCGCCTTCGATTTTTTAAATGTGGAGTAGACCCCGGATCCCAAAAGTTTGGCCACCCCTGATCTAGGCGATAGTCAAATCCACGAAGTTCTGCTATCTGTGACTAGAGCTGCTATCTAGACTTGAGTTAGTACTATTCTATATAAGCCACCCAACATTAGCAAAGATCTATTGGAATTTATGTCCTTAATTTGAGATAATTTTTGTCTTTTCTATGATATTTCTTCATTCTAATGGTACTTTATTGCATTAAAGTATTGATTCGATTGAATTGCTGTTTAAAGTTAATTCCGAATTACTATAAATATCCACGATCTATGTAGTAGTTAAACTCATGAAGTGCTGTTATTTAGACTTGAGTTAGTATTATTCTACATAAGCAATCCTACACTAGCGAAGATCTATTGGACTTAATATTCTTAATGTGAGCTCTTTTTGTCTTTTGAATATTTTTTTTCTCTAATGGTACTTAATGTATTCAAGAATTCATTCGATAGGAACCTGCTGCTTAAAATTAATATTGAAATACTATAAATGTCCATGATCTAGGTGGGAGTCAAACCCGCGAACTTAAGGTCGTAACACTAATTCTTCAATTGTTACTTACTCTTGGAAACATTATATTTCAAACTAATAATAGTAATAAACCACAGGTGGCCAATAGTGGAATAGATCATTCAATTGTACTACCCACATTTGAGTAATCCGGTTGTGTTTTAAGAGTAACTGAAATATTATACCTTTGTCCATAAAATCTTATGATCAAACTTATAAAAATAACTAACAGCGAACGATTGTGACTTATAGTATTTCGCAAGTGGATCCTTACATTAAAAATGATATTAAAGATATTAATTATTAAAAAAACACTTATCAGTGATACTAAACCGCCATTGTGGGAATAAAATCTAAGACGCATGAAAAATATCCAAAAATTTCACAATTTCAAATTTTCAATTAAATTTCTTCTAAAATATATAAAAAAATTATTCCTCCCGAAAACACTATTAAGATAGTAAAATATTTTAGACTAAGATCACACAGAACAAAATATTTTACTAACTTAACAGTATTTTCGTTCTATGAAATGTTCTATGAGAAAAATATGTTTTATTACTTGAATAACATTTCTAAAAAAATCTTAATCTATTTTGGCATTAAATACTAAAAAATTAAATGCTCTTTTTTTTTTTTTTTTTTTTTTTTTTTTTTTTTTTTTTTTTTTAAGTTTTACTTATTATGTGAGTCTACAAAAAAGAATTAAAAAATAAAATTTAAGAATATTCTGAAAAAAACGGAGCTATTCGAATTGTAATTATTGAAATTTTTTTCTCTGAAAGTTATTGGTAATGAAGATTCCGAGATTTCTCAAAATTGAGATTTATACTTTACTCTTTAGAATAAGATATCAATGCTTTCATTTCTTAATAATTATTGCATAATTTGAAAATTAAATAAAATTAATTTCATTGATATCAATAAGACTCCTGAAAAGATTATGCAATAAGAATTTTAATTTTTTAATTTTTTCATTCGATGATTTAAACTTGAATCAAAATTAATGATTATTTTAATAATCAGCAAAACAATTTTCGTAAAAATGTGAAAATTAATAATCAGTTAATCAAGTAATTTTAATGTTTTCCTATTCATGTTGCATCAACTGAAAATTAAATATTATTCATTGAAAGGAATAGAATATTTTGAATAGTTTTTCTGAATAGAATAATCAGTTAATCAAGTAGTTTTATTATTTTCCAATCCATGTTGCATCAACTAAAAATTAAATATTATTCATTGAAATGAATAGAATATTTTGAATATTTTTTTCTCAATAGAATAATTTTATAAGCAATTACAGATGCCAAACATTGAACTAGTTTTTGTACTAAAATTACAAGAATACTCCGTATGGAATATTCTCTATCAAAAATCATTATTTTTAAACATTCATTATTTCGTATAAATAAGAATAATTATTTCGAATAAACAAGTATTATAAGCAGATTATTCAGAGAAAAAGATTTTTTTACATAAGAAAAATATATAAACATTCTTCATAACATTTTATTCATTATCTGTTGCATATCTAGACATTATCTACACTGCTTCATGTATACATTGTAGAATATTCTACACATTTCACACGAAAATATATTTTTGACTGAAATGCCTAGAATATTCTTAAAATGTCTTCTGAGACCCAGAGACAATGATTTTTTATCTCTATATTTCAATATCTGGCATGGTTTCCTTGTTTATGAGAAGTTTAACTCCCTTTTATAGGGTCTAATTAGGGCCTTACAGTCACTAACAGTTTGCTGATGTCAAAAGTGATAAATTTGACGTTTAAAAATCACAGATAAACGACCGCTACTTCTAATGGTTGGAGAAGTGGTAAAAAACAATCGCAAAAGCGTGCCAAATCGGTCGCCATTTGCAGTTGGTGGCATGTCTGTCGGACAGGTTCTTTATTGGACTTTGTGTTTTGTCTACGTCTGGAGCCTCAAAATAGATATTTCGCCAAATCTCTTTTCTTTTTTTTTTTTCTTTTTTTTTAACAGTTCCGGTTGAGATGCGCTTTTGGGTGATATTTATCTTCATCAAAACTTCCTCTTGAGGGAACTATTAAATAAATAAACAATAAATAAAAAAAAAGCACGAGCCATAAATTTCAATATGGCTGCCATATTTTTACTGTCTAATTCGTAGTTCGGTAGGATTGATGCGATTATATTCATGTTTTCTACTGTTTGTTTTTCCTGTGTTATTTAAATATTTGTAATCCGTTTGAATAATGGTTTCGAGTCTGTGAGAATAAAAATTTCGAAACCTGAAACCTATAAAAGTGTTGCACAAATTCTGCTTAAAATAATTGAAGATTTATATTACACAGAAGATTACTTTGAACTTCTTAGTGAGTTAAAAAAAAATTGAATTGCAAGAAAAAAAATATGATTGTGATTAATAATCAATACATAGTCTTTTTTCAACGAATCTTATTATGATTGCTCAATGCATACATGATGTAATACATGACATGATGTCATACATGATGTAATATTACATTACAGTATTACACACGACCTAAAAGTTTCGAATTTTTTTTTTTTCCGTTTTTGCATTTTTTTATTAAAGAAAAAGTAGAACAAATATTTTAAATGGTTTTTGGAAGTTTTTATCCTTAATATGTGATTTTTATCCTTAATATGTGTTATTCAAACTATTCTTATAATTTCTTGTACTATTTATTGGTATTTAGTTCAATGGAAATTTTCATCTAAATGTTTCGAAAAAAATTGGGAAGTATGTTTTTATGCATGTATTCATTCAAAATTCTTATTTTCAAAATTTTAAATTTCAAATGAAATGTTTAAACCGTCGAAAAAAAAGGAAACAGCCAAAAACACGGTGAAACGAAAAATAGGGAAAAGCCAAGAATAACTTTAAAAAAACATGGAGGCAAATTTTTGCAGATTTTTTATATGGTCAATAATGAAAAACGGGTGTTATTCTAAATTTCTTATTGCCTGCATTTTTGCTGGCAATAAGAGATATTTAAGTGTTTTTTGGGTTTTCTTCCCTTTTAATACCTAAAAATGTTGTACATTGCCAATGTCTAAAAATGTTGTACAAAGCACATTTCTCAGCATTTCCAGCTAGGCGTTGTTATTACAATGGTAATAAAAATCAGAACTACAATATCTTCTCTGCATTTCTAAAAATTTACGAATCCAGAGTTAAGTTTTGAACACTCCTCGTCCTCATATATTAGGTTGGGGAAAAAGAAATCCATTATTTTTACGTGAACTTTATGTAACTTCTTTTGGATTCGCTTTGTAAAAAGGTTTAAAACAGCTTTCATGTAGATTTTTAGGTCTTGCGCGTTACGACTGCTGACATGCGGTTAACTTCGATCATTTTTGATATTTCATAGACATTTTCGACGATACTGTATCCACATGCGAGGTGCATCTCTAACATCAAAAATACCCGAACGCAATCGACGAAACAAAAATTGTACGTAACTGGTTGTTACAGTCTTATATAGGACGATAAACACCTTTCACAATTTTATCCACCCGGCTATCTTTGTCTTCCATTTTTAAAACCTTGTACTCGTAACTGAATGAATCAAACAAAAAACCGCAAGAGGATATTTTAGTGATAAATGTCACCTTTCCAACGAGCATAAATCTGAAATTGTTTGATATATACCTGACGAGATATCGATCACTACAGACGTCTACCGAAAAAATAATGGATTACTTTTTCCCAAACCTAATATATATAATAAATTTGGATGGTAGTATAATAATCAAGTCGATTATTATACTACCATCCAAATTTTTTTTTGTCGAGTTCCAGCCATGTCGAGTGTCCATGACCATTGTCGATTGCCAGCCGAGATGGCAGTATGGCTGCGCTGCTTTACTTTTTCAACTGAACCGCAATTGGATGTGGAGTCCGACTTCCTCAGTACACACATGCCATAGGTACCTGTTTATAGGGTAGGCAACCATTTATACTCCATTCATACAAGGATAGGACAAAGACAGGAGAAAAAGAAAGTACATCCCAAACCGGGATTCGTACCCAGACCTCCCTATCCGCAGTCAGTCACGCTGACCACTAGACAGAGTAGGCGGCCTCATTGAGGAATAATGTAAAACATTAATGCTGTTAACATATTTTTACTACCATTTGAACCAAAAAAATGTTTACATACCATTTGAACTTAAGTTAATTAACGATGAGAATTATCTGGGAATAATTCTCATCGCTAATTCATTTAAGGATGGATATTAGGAAAAACTCTACGCGCCTTCATGTACAGAGCAAAAACGCATTATCCATGTTCTATTTTACTGGACCAGGACTACTCTGTAGCCTATTGCCAGGATCATGGTCTTCAGAGTGGAAGATTCTAACTTCAGTATATTAGCTGTTGTTTGAAAACAGGAAAAAGATTTTGCAAGATTGCTTTCTGCATGATATATATTGAGGAAGTGTGGTAGAATCTTTCAGAATTTTGACTCGTGAGTACGTCCCAATGTCTGCAAGAAATTCTTCGGTAAGGTAAATTATGTTGGGTGTTCAAATGGCTTACAACAGAAATATTGGAGAGTGTGCTTCAAATTCGATACCTTCCACTTCGAAGAAGTCTAATAAATTATTATTAATGCAATTACAAAAGCGAAAGTGACCACAGTTTTTTTTTTCTTTTCTTTTGGAACTTTTTTAATATCATTTATAAACATTGTCAGGTTATACAAGAGACTTCATCATTTTATTTTACACTAGAATTCTGGATCTCACCATGGCATCGTGAACGATAACCCCCTTCGGAGTAGTAAGTCTGGGGTTCGATATCATACGCTGCAAGTTCTACAGTTATGAACATTGCATTTCTACTTTCTAGGCACAACTGACGAGAGATAAGTGCTTAAGAGTTTACCGAATTTCCTCCTTTGTGATACATTAGTACCCCACATTACCTAATTTTTTTTTTTTTTTTTTTTTTTTTTTTTTTTTTTTTTTGTCGAGTGCCAGCCAGACTGGCAGTATGGGTGCACTGCTCTACTTTTTCAACTGAATTGCAATTGGGTGTGGAGTCCAACTTCCTCAGTACATACATGCCATAGGTGCCAGTTTATAGGATAGGCAACCATTCATACAAGGCAAGGGCAAAGGCAGGAGAGAGAAAGAGAAAGTACATTCATGCCTGAACCGGGATTCGAACCCAGACCTCCCTATCCGCACTAGACAGAGTAATGTTAAAAATACGTAATGACAGCCTTATTCCATTGCCTTATCATTCAAAATTGACTTTTTTCAGGAAAAAAATACGCGGTGAGATATTTAAATTGTGCTTTTTTCAGAACTGTGTTAAGTTATTCATTTCGCTATTTAATTTACATTATAAAGAGATTTCTGGAAGTTCACTTGGATAGCGAAATTCTAGATAAAGTGTACTGAATATATTTTGTAAAATAAACTGTTTCTGTTGGCAACTGAATGTTTAACGTTCTGATCTTCAAATCAACAAATTGTGAGTTCGATTCCTACTTCGGAAGTCAATGCATATAAGAATTCAGAATCTCACTTATAATTGTAAATATGATTCTATCAAATCATACCTCTATTGCAAAGGATAGAGCGTCAATCAAATATATTGTGTTAGCTTGGTATAACTATTGAAATAACTTTTAAAGTTTAATACTATCATATGTCTTTATTCTTTTTTCTCAAAGGAATGATGTTTAAAGCTTTAATTTGTTAGAACATAAATACAAATTCTCTAAAAAATTATTATCTCAAATCTCTTAATATGAACTAGGAAAATCGAAACAGAAAGTTTTAGTTAAGGTTACAAATGCAAATTTAAATGCAGTTTTCTAGAAAAAAAGATAAAAGACAAAAAACTGATTATACAGAAATATATTTAGTACTGGTCGTAAAGTAGGAAGTATTCATTCGTACTAGTGGAGCATTTTACGTTCTCACAGGTATGATGAAGGCCGCGGTGGCCTGGTTGGTTAGGGCATCGTTCTCGTTACCAAAAGGTAGTGAGTTCGAATCCCGGATTATTCGAAGATCCATCGTGTTCACTAATGGCGACTGGGGCACGTTAAATCGGTCGGGTCGCAATGTCCTCCATGTTCCCATTACAAATTAATTGCTCTGGAGGTAGTTAGAGCCAAACTTTGGGTCTTCACTGGTTTCAATCTCTAAATTGGAAGATTCAGGAGGTGCTGCCATCTTTGAGCCAAAAGTCGTACTTCGACCTTCGTATGAGGGTGCTGTACTAAAAAACGGAAGACGCTCCCTCTCTGACTTCATTCGCTTAGTCTCTGTGATGGGCGGGCTTGGCGTTGCCAAGTGTCATTAGCAGCAGCAGCAGCAGCACAGGTATGATTGAATTTAGCTTTACGAGCAAACAAATAAATACTGTTATTAATAGATTCAAACATAACTGTAAACTGCAAATTTGTGTTTTCTTATGGTTCCTTTTACATAAAATTTTAAAAATTAATTTCTAGCCTTATTTCCATGATATTTTCGGAAATTTTTTATTTTTGGGCTTGTTTAATTTATAGTTAGAAACCTATTTAGATTTTAAAGGATTTCTCACTATTTTATTTGGTAGATTAAAAAAAATATTCACGTAACAGTCCAAATCAAATTCCAACAAAAAAAAAATAATGATAATTTTGAAGCCTCCAACTTATTTTAGTCTCTTATAAAGATGTAATTTATAAACCTTAACACTTGAAAATCAGTTTATGCTAATTTTTTAGTATTAACATAAGCTGATTTTAAATTCCAGTTTGACTTTTTGTTGAGTAGACAAAGCCAATTCATAAACCAAACACCATAGTCTTTTTTTTTTCTTTTTTTTTTTAACGAACGAACCGGATGTACTTTGTAACATGAGTCTAAAATGCTTTTTCATTTACCTTATTTATTTTTTTATTTTACTATAACGAAAAATATATCTTACAATCTTGAGCTAAATGAGGTAATATATTTCCGACTTGTTCCTGTGGTTGTCTTTATCGAAGTTTGTTGAAGACCTTTTATAGTAATGGTCGTCCAACTGGAATGAAGATAATCATCTTTTAATTCCACACTTTACATTTCTTTTTTTCTTTCTAAGCTCTACCCACATAATTGTTTGAAACAAGCTCCCCACAACTTTATCTTTGAGAGGTACGACGGTGGATTTAATGGACATTTTAATGCTGAAAGTGTTCGTGAGGCCGTACATCCAGAGGTTAGAACGATAATGATGAAGGAATCGTAATCGGCCCAAATTATGATTCACAAATGATCAAGCGAGTTATAACTCACAATTATGATTCACAATCGATTATGATCTATAAATATGACAGTTATTATCCACAAATGATCTACGAATACTATTGATTATTGATCCACAAATGATCTACGAATGAAATAAATGGATGATCAAGAAATTATATATAAATATAGCCATATAAATTCTGTCCCGAAAGAAATTCACTTATATAGCAATCAATTATAATACGCAAACAATTATGATCTACAAATACGACAGTCAGTTATTATCCACAAATATACGAATACATTAAATTTGTTATTGATCCACGAATATAATAATCAGTGAATATCCAGAAATTATATATTATTACAACCATATCAATTCTTTTCGAAAAGAAGTTTACTAATATAGCAAACCCAAAATTATTAAATATAGCTTACAATTATAATTTACAACTATGATTCACAATCAATTATAATCTACGAATATGGAAATTTGTTATTATGCACAAATAATCAACAAATACAATAATCGATTATTGATTCACAAATGATCTACGAAAATAACAGTTACTACCCAAAAATTATCTATAAATATAACCATATCAATACTGCTCCAAAATAAATACACTAATGTAGCAATCAATTATTGTCAATTAAGATACAAATAAGGCAATTTATTACGATGCTTATGTAATGTAGCAATCAGTCGTGATGTTCAAATGATTTTCGAATTTAGTAATTGTAAACAGTCTACAAAAGATCTATGAGTATAGTTATATCAATTCAGTTTGACAATGATTTACTAATATAGCGCGTTCACTTGTCATTCTAAAATTATTTACTAATGCAGCCATTATGAATAACAAATGACTTACGAATACCACAATTAGTTTCGATCTATATAAACCAGACTATATAGCAATCAATTGCGAGCCAACAATGATCATTGAATATAGCTGTGTGCCAATTATGAAAATTTTATTCTAAAGTGGGTATTCAGGCTAAAAATTCTCCAATTTATATACTTTTTTTTCCTTCTTACTTGATAAAAAAAAATTAGCCTATCAATTCTGTTTAAATTATAATTAATTAACACTTCAAAAACATTTTGTAGTATTTTGCAATTAATCAGTAAAATGGCTGGCTGATAATTACAATAAAATCACAAACAGCGAGTAAACTTATTTTTATGCCGTGGTGACCTGGTTTGTTAGGCGTCATTCTCGTTACCAAAAGGTGTTAAGTTCGAATCCCGGTTTAGCCGAAGATCCGTCGTGTTCACTAATGCCAACTTGGGGACGTAAAATCTGTCGGGTCGCAATGTCCTCCATGTTTTCATTATAAATAAATACCTCTGGGGGTGGTTGGAGCCAGGCTTTGGGTCTTCACTGGTTTCAGTCTTTAAATTGGAAGATTCAAATGGTGCTGCCCTCTATGAGTTAAGTCGTACTTCCACCTTCGTATGAGGGTGCTCTATTCAAAAGCGGAAGACTCTCCCTCTCTGACTTCATTCGCCTAGTCTCTTGACGGGCGAGCATGGCGTTTTCAATCAACAACCAAGTAACAACAAAAAACTTTTATTTTCTCCGATTCTATGTAATTGCCTAGTCAGTATGAGTATATTCTCTCTAGATACAATTACTATGCAATTAAATTGGAACTTGTTAGACAGGATAATATTTTTCAATTTTCACCTAATTAATAAGGTGTTGGCGACCATAAAAACAAATATCATGATGGCTTAGTTTTTTGTTTGACAGTCACTGTTTGAACAAGAGGGCTAATTAGAGTGGGGCCTATAGTTCATAGTGGATTCCAAAACATCTAAGCTCGATGTATATTCGAACTCACAAACAGTTGAACCGAAAACCTGACATATGAAAGTTGCGCTGAGTTGTTTGTTGGTTGGGTTTTATGGCGCAAGGTCCAAAAAGGACAAGCTGCGCCAAAAAGTTGCGCTGGGAGAAACGATCAAAAGCATGACCAATGTTATTAAGGTATTAAGAAAAAAATGCTTATATCAACAATTAAAATCCATTTCTATTTGTATGGATCTTTAAAATTTTTATCTTGGTCTTATTAAATTACAGAGAGAACTTAATATTACATAGAAACAGGATATTGTCTTACTAAAAACAGGGTGTTATTTTTATAAAATATTCAAACATTTAGTAAAAATATAAATTAATTGAAATAGAATAAGTATATAGAGTTAATTGTAAATTAAAACCTTATTTAGTTTTTTATATGATAATATTTTTATATTTAATTTTTTAAAATAAAAAAATCTATAATATTTGGAAAAGAAAATGATTAACTACAACTTTTGAGATAATTTTTTAGTGTTGTTGTTACTTATGACACTTGGCAAAGACAAGCCCGCCCGTCAAGGACTGGGCGAATGAAGTAAGAAAGAGCGTTTTTAGTTTTTGAACAGAGCACCCACATACCCACATTTGAAGGTGGAAGCACGACTTTGGCTTACAGATGGCAGCACCGTCTGGGTATTCCAATTTAGAGATTGAAGCCATAGAAGACCTAAGAGCTGGCTCTAAACACTACTAGAGTTATTAATTTGGAATGGAAGCAGGGAGAACATTACGAACACCACATATTTTACGTGCCCCAGTCCCCATTAGTGAACTCTATGGATTTTCGATACTGGGATTCAAACTCACTATCTGGCATATCGAAAACCGATCAGACCACCACGTCCCCATAATTTTTTTAGAGGATTAGATTAATAGTTATCACCAAAAAAAGAGGTTTTACCGTAAGAAATAGTATTAATCATAGAATTAAAAAGGAAATCAAAAGATTCATCTGGATATTAATTTTAAAAAAAGAAATCTACAGAAAATATAGTACTAAATGATTCAGGTAAAATAGAAGAATTAAACAGTCCAATTATACTTTAATTATTGACAATTAAGAGCAGAATTCGTCGTAGAAACCTTGTAAAAAGTAATTTTTTTCTCGTTTCCTGATCGAGAAAGAAAACTTATCTAAATTGGTTAGAAAAACAAACAAACCAATCTATCCCGACCCAAACAAAGATGCGTCGTGTTCCCTAATGGCGGCAGGGGCAGATTAAATATATCTTGGTTGCAATGTCTTCCAGTAGCAATGACACCTCTGGGAGAGAGGCAGGACAAGTATTCAAGGGCCTTCTACTTGCTTCTAAATTACGAACACTCCCATTCGACTGCTTCTATCTAACAGATGGGGCTCAGCTCAAAGCAGGGTGCAGGGAAGCAAGCATGTGCCGAGCTAGTTGCCGAATGATTAGCGCTCTTACTTCCAGTTAAATAGTTCATGGGTTCGAATCCCATCTTGTGCCTGGATGTTTGTAGTGGTTCGGAATCCACTTTAAACCGTAGGTCCTGGTCTAATTAGTCCTCGTATATAAAATGACCGTTGAGGGACAAACCAAGGATGCATGTTGGGGCAACAAGATTAAAATATTGCATTGTATAATGATAATGTACACGGATATTGTTTTCTTTGAATTCCTTCTGGAAAATGATGGAAGAACTATGCGGATAGATATCGATCAAAATTATTTTAATACATTAATAGATCTACTCATTGTACGACTGCTTAAGAGTCGATATAGATAATGCAAATGAAATTTTCTATATATCGTCAGTATTAAATATTAATATAAATTTTAATAAAACTAAAAAAAATTTTTATCAAATTTAGTAAAATGTGTGTTACATTTTACAGTGAATAAACCCACACAGAGAAAAAATAAACACGCAACCAGTTATAAAATTTCGGAAAGTATGACCAAATCACATCCCGTTGATTCTAAACTACAATTTGTTGAGAACATGTTGGATTAAAACTTTAAATTTTTTTTAGATCTATCCATGCTACAAACTAGTAAATTAATATAATTCTGAATAAACCTTAACTTTTATGGGATTATTTTAAGTTATCCTGGATGTGAATGAATAGCTTATCACGCAACATTTTTCCATACAAAAGCTAAATAGACCGAAAACTAATTTAAAATGGATTCTGAACAAATACAAACATCTAGACCAACGTTGGGAGTCGAACACACGAACTTCTAAACCGAAGTCAAGAGTACCAAGCATTTGTTATTTGCACAAACGAGGACTAACACCAGGAAATGCAGTTTATAATTGACTTCAAACCACTATCTATGGAGGAAGTGAGATTCGAACATACGAACTAACTGGTGAACCGAAGACCGGAAGGATAGATTTTCATTCGTAAATTATCTTATTAAATACTGATGAACAATTATCGTAAAATTAGATTAAATTCTACATGAATATTAATCAATATTCTATGATTATTATTTTTGTAGAACTTTATTTATACCAGACTACTAAATTATGCTTCCGATACTTTGTGGATCTACTTTTTTATATAAATTTTTCCAAGAGCTTAGTGAATCTTAGCCAACCAAAATTGATTTGCACTATTCTAAATTGAATTTATCACTGTAAAGTTTTATTTTTAAGGAAATCTGGTATTACTGGAATGTTTGATCATAATAAAGTTAAACTTGTTAAGAATTATTTTTTATTTATTTATTTTTTTAACTTTATTTATTAATTCAAAAAAGTTTGTTAGATTAAGTGTAAATCACATAAAATTTAAGAAACAAAAAATGGCAAAATTAAAAAATAAACCATAAACTTTATGAAATCTAGTCATCAGATGATTCGAGATGGTTTCCACACAATCTATAGAAACTGACGGTCGTATTCACCAACCAGAGTTAAACGAGGTTTCAGGGTAAAGGGCGAGTTAAGTCATGAAACGTTATTCACCACGACAAAAACAGCGATTAACTCGCCTATATGGATCCCTAGAATAGCCCTACGATTTCGGAGTGGTAGCGCCGAGTCAGCAAGCAATGGCGGACTAAGCGATATGTTTGTTGACATTGAGGTGCAAGATTGCTAGCCAATTAGAAGCCGTCTTACAAGTCGTATCCGGTTAACTCCAAAGTTGTTTTACACGGGAATTTCCCCGCTTCGTGAATAAGAATAGGCGGGTCATGCTAGAGTTGAGTTATATCAGAGACAGGCTAACAGACCTAGCATTCTCACATTTCTATGACCATCACTAGGATACGGCTCTTGAAAAGATATTGAGGTACGTAATTCAACTAACTTATACAGAAATTTGAGTTCCAGTGGCTTAGTAATAGCATTTTGTGCTCCCAGCAAACGTGCCGGATGTTCTTTGTCCATAAGCTGGGGAGGGTTCGACTTAACCCTTCATCCCTTCAGAGGGCTTAGGAACTAAACACTAGGGGTTTCAGGTTAGGTTGACCATTTAACAAGGGAAACTTACTTTGCATCTCAGAGCTTTCAGTCAAAAAAAAAAAAAAAAAAAAAACATGAAGACTGTAGGCTTTGGTCCTTCCGATGGTCTGCCACAGAGATTAGTTGGTACAGAAACTTAGAACATCACATTTGCGATTGTTATATTTACTAGAAATTTTCCATTAATGACCAGCTTTGGTCCAATTCAGTTTATGTCAAGGAAATTTCAATTAAAATAACAAAATAGTTAAAATATGTTTATTCAAACTTATAAAAATTAAAATTATAAAAATATATATTTTAAATAAAAACTCTGGAAAAAGTCAGGTAAAATTAACTTTTACAAAATATTACTAACCAAATTAAATTATATTCAATAAAATGTATCAGAGTTTATAGTAAAACAAATTTGGAGAGATACATTCAAGAAAACAAATTGCATAAAATTTTTGTAATCTTCACAAACTAGTTGATAGAGGCAGAGCTTCTGGCTTCCCTTCACTCTTCTCAGAAGACGTGCTGTTGTTGGTATGAAAGCTTGGAGTTAACGAGTAAAAGACTGATGAATCTGCTGACAGCTTAGTGTTGTTTGAAGTGTCGCTCCCCCTGTTCGAATATCTGTCCAACAAATTTGCCTTGGTCCGTTCAATTGCGTTCTGCCTTTCTTGCTCACAAGGGTCGAAGTCGTTCAGGAATATTGCAGGAATAATAGTTCTCGGTGTTTCGATAGGTATCAATTGTTTCCGATAATCTAAAAAAAAACAGAAGTGAAAAGTAAAATTGAATGTATGCCAGTTCAAATAGACGCGTCCGGAATGATCTAGACCAA
>JAPDSC010083880.1:0-11296 GCA_026290005.1 Latrodectus geometricus | reverse complement strand
ACCAAATAGACGCGTCCGGAATGATCTAGACCAAATAGACGCGTCCGTCTGGTTGGTTGGGTTTTATGGCGTAAGGTCCGAAAATGGACAAGCTGCGCCAAGACAAAAATTTTATTTTACATTTATTTATTATTTTTAACCCAAATAACATTAAAATCCTTTAAACAAAAAATTTTGTATAAAATATTAAAATCAATTTGTATTTAAAATTAAAATTTAATAAAAGTAAATATGTAAATATATTTATATAAATATGAAATGTTAAACATTAAATAAAATTTTAAAAACTTATTACCCTTAAAAAGGCAAATAGGTTCCACCAACAAATCAAATAATGTAATAAAATCGGTTTTAAAATAAAGTAAACGTCCGTTTTTAAAATCTTTGCACGAAATTAAAATACAATTTACTGAAAATGGTTCATCAAACGTTTCACACCAAGGATTTAATTCGCTCAGAAACAAATGTCTACGTGTGTGTCCGTTACGAAGGCGAGTCAAACGAACATCCGCACTTCTTAACGGGTCCGGCTGATCTAGACCAAGCAGACGGGTCCAGCTGATCGAACATAATCAAGATTTTAAAATCAGATCTAGAAAACTATTGCAGTCTATATTCATAGCTGTTATCTGACATGGGAATTGTTATTTTAGATTTAAAATTAAGATAAATTTTCATTATAAGTCTAGCATAAATGATTTGGGCTAAAATTAAAAAATGTGAATCTTAAAATTTAGTTTTTCAACTACAAGACAGTATTCTTAACGATTAATTTGCGGATTTTAATGGCACAAAATCCGATTACGGACAAACAGCGCCAAACTTTTGGGTATTCTTAACGAATACACAATCATATCAAAATTTTCTACAGTTTGCATAAGGCCTGTTTACACGTTCCGAGTTTCTCCTCCGAAACCTGCTCGGATCTAGTTGCCATCGTAAAATCGGAGTGTGTAAACACGTTCTTGGAGATCGCGATCCGATCTCGGAAAGTATAACGTGTGCTACTTTTTCATCAGAGATTTTGTCCACAGCCAATCAGCTTTATGGAAGAGTGACGTCATTGGAAGACACGAAAAATCAAATTTTTTGTGCAAGCGTTTAGTTATCAAAATTAGAGTAAAGAAAACAAAGTTATAATTGAATATAGATTGAGGCCACATCTATATAATTTTTATTTCCTCATTCATATTGAAAAACAGAAAAAAAGAAAGCACAAATTGAATACTGAATTCGAAAGACAACGTCTGTAAACAAAACAGCAATCAAGGAAAATCAATAGTGAAACTACGATAGAAGTTAAAATATCGACTGCGAGAAATCGTATCATGTAAACACCATTCTCGAATCCGAGAAACCGATTTCTCAGCCTTGATGACGCCATATTGCTAAATCGGATGAGCAACTCTGAGCGTGTAAACAGGCCTTAAGAATTCAACTTTTGAACTAAAATAAAATTCTTAGCATGCATAATACTCTGTTAGATAAGCCTCGTTTGCAGCTACAGCGTAGGACTTGCGGGAAAAATTTAGAAAAATATTACATTCAATTTCAATTTACATGCAATAAAATCACAAGTTTATAAAAAAATAATTCGTAAATGGAATGTAGATTTTTACCCTCACTTTGCTCTTGAGAGGATATTCGATTTACTTTATACTGAATTGCAAAACATACTATCTAGGTGGTAAACAAATACATTGATTGCTCAAATGGAAGGTTAAATGTAGTCATTTGGTATGTGACAAAAGCAAAGATAAAATGACACTAGATATATTAGTTTCGGGAAAAAGAAATCGTAACTTTATGTAACTTCTTTTGGAGTCGCTTTGTAAAAAGGTTTAAAACAGTTTTCATGTAGATTTTTAGGTCTTGCGCGTTACGACTGCTGACATGCGGTTAACTTCGATCATTTTTGATATTTTGAAGACATTTTCGACGATACTGTATCCACATGCGAGGTGCATCTCTAACATCAAAAATACCCGAACGACGAAACAAAAATTGTACGTAACTGGTTGTTACAGTCTTATATAGGACGATAAAGACCTTTCACAATTTCAGCCACCTGGATATCTTTTTCACCGTTACAAGAGAAAAACGAAAATGTATCGAATTTTCTGTTTGTTGTCTTCCATTTTTAAAACCTTGTACTCGTAACTGAATGAATCAAACAAAAAACCGCAAGAGGATATTTTAGTGTCAAATGTCACCTTTCCAACGAGCATAAATCTGAAATTGTTTGATATATACCTGACGAGATATCGATCACTACAGACTACTACCGAAAAAATAATGGATTACTTTTTCCCCCAACCTAATATTTTAATAAAGTTAAATGTGTATAATTGGCTTTGTTAATACGCTCCTTAACCAAATGTTTTATTTAAAATGCTGACATTGTTTAGATCTGTTATTGTTGTGTTCAGTTTATCAGTTTGTTGTTAAAGAGTCTTTGAAATTTTAATAAACTCTTATATCAAAGATAAATAAATAAATGCGATAATGTTTTTTAAGTTCTTATTTCAAATAACTTTAGGAAATATACGTAAAGGAACCTTCCAGCTTAACTATGTTGACTAAAATGATCATAATATGCTTTCCATGCTTTTAGATTTTAAACAGCATCTCTATGCTGCTTTATAGCTGATTGTAAGGTCTATAATATTTTCTATTTTCCTATAACTAATAAGGATAAAAAGCAAAGTCCTGAAATAGATATGGTTAATAAAATAAGATTAAGAGTTGCCGTCTCACACATTTAAGTTCGGTGGTACTGGTTGTCTATTGGTATAGTACTGAATTATTAACGACAGAGAAAATTGTAAGTACTTCATCGCAGTACCCATAATTTATGGGTTACTATACTTAGTACCCATACTACTAAACGTAGCTACCGTTAATAGCATACTAAGCATACAAAGTCAACTCTTCTACTGTGTCAAAAGCTAAACTTAATAGAATTTGATTGATAGGTAACATTTAAGAAATCTCGTTATGAAATTTATTAGGAAGAAATTCCATCGACATTTTTCAGACCATTAAATTGACAAGATTTGTCCTCATAAGCAAAACACAGGAAAATCAAAATTTACATAAATTAAGTAAAAGAATTGTTTAATTTTTACCAGTTTTAATGGCCGGATAGAGTTTAAAAGATTCCAGACCTCAACTAACATAGAAGCCAGAGGTAAAAAGGTCAAAGTTACTAAATCATTAAGTTGACTTCAACAACAACAAAGTTATAATTTTGTAACGTCTGTAGTTGTTGTTGTTAATGACACTTGGCAACGTCAAGCCCGCCCGTCAGTGATACTAGAAGTCAGAGGGAGCGTCTTCCGTTTTTTAATAGAGCACACTTATACGAAGGTGGAAGTACGACTTTTGGCTCAGAGATGGCAGCACCACCTGAATCTTCCAATTTAGATATTGAAACCAGTGAAGACCCAAAGCCTGGCTCCAACCACCCCCAGAGGTATTAATTTGTAATGGGAACATGGAGGACATTGCGACCCTATTTGTATTATCAAAGTTATCTAGAGTTTAATCGAATTTATCAAAACAATTTAAACTGGCACTTTAGTAGAATTTCTTACTGATCCAAGACACTATAAAGAAAAGTTTAAAAGGGAAGTTTTAACTATGCATACTCAAAAAACTTTCACAAATTCTTACATAATCTTACAAAAATTATTCAAGTCCGACAAAATTTTATTTCTAACTCCATTCTGTTATGATGTCCAATAAATTTATATAACCATTGATGTCGAATCAAGCTCGATAACTAAATCAAAAAGACCAAAATTAAAAAAATTTTTAGAGAATTCTGTTATGAACCTCTTCATTACAAATTATTAAAAACTGCATTTAATTTGAAGAGTTGATTTTAAATTTGAGTTTAATAAGCTTATGATGAAGTATTACCTTTAGCTACTCCACAATTTCCTTCTGCAAGATTTGAGGAAAAAGACTGTGGCTTTATACCACTTCCAATATGGTGGAAACTTTGAAGGAACTAGAAACAAATACTACATTTGATTAAATTAGAATGATTGACAGTTTTAAATAGGAAAATTAATGATTTGTACTTGTTACAGCGAACATCAAGGTAATTATCTCTAATATAAAGACTTTTTCTTTTAATGTCCAGCATAATGCAAAGTTTTATTACACCAAAATATACTTAAATTATCACGTTTTGCATAATTTAATAACTTAGATTTTAATTATTTTTAATATTAAATTATTTAAACTTTGTTTATTAGATATTTGGTAATTTAAAAAGTCTTATGTTAACTATGCTAATAAGTCCATTAATATTTTCAACGAGAATCTCCTTTTCCAAAATAATGGAAGTTTAAAATTGTTTTACTATATTCTAGTTTACTTTGAATATCAAGAAACGTAAACAGATCTATCATGCATTCTCTAGACACAAAGCTGGATTTCTCAATAATTGAATTAATCAAATGTGTAGTATATTCAAGGCTTTCAAGTTAGTTTTTAAAATATTGATGTATAAAGAACTTTTAAAGAATTTGAGCTTTATTGAAAGTATATCCAATTATCTTCCACTGAAATTTTATTCTTTATTTGCATAGAATTTATGGTTCATTGGAATACGAAGGCAAAGTTTCGAAACATTTGATGCATAAGTTTAGAACAGTCTATCTAATAATTAGAAGACTAAAAGAATAAAAGTTCCTCTTAAAGTACACTTTTTAAACAGTTCAGTGCAAATTATTTATCCTAAATCAGACTAGTCTAGGACACTACATGAAGGAATATGCTCTAGTTTTGCGCTAGCAAAATTCTGAGTTCATTAGAGGAAAAATCAAAATTTTTGCATTTCTAGAATAGAATAAATTAGATGCAATATTATAATTAATGGCAACTTCATACAAATAATGAAGTTAAATTTGTAATTTGGGATACATACTTAAACATCGTTAAAACTAATTATAAAAGTTGTGGATTCATACCAGGTTCTGCTTCTTTTTACTGCTCCTTTGGATCTGGCATCTCTGAAATTCATATGCTCTGTTCAACTCTTCTATGGCAGGTGCATTGGGATCAGTTATCGTTCTTTGCTGCTTGTAGTCACAAATTTTATATTTTTTACTGAAAAACACGTTAATTTTTTTTGATCAGGTAAATTGAAAAATATATTCAGCAAGATTTGATTGGTCACTGATTATTTTCGCACACATGGGTACGGGGAGTTAAAATAGATTCAGAGTCAATCCAGCTTCATTAACGGCCGTATTCACCAACCAGCGTTAAACGAGGTTTCAGAGTAAAGTGCGAGTTAAGTCATGAAACGTTATTCACCACGACAAAAACAGCGATTAACTCGCCTATATGGATCCCTAGAATAGCCCTACGATTTCGGAGTGGTAGCGCCGAGTCAGCAAGCAATGGCGGACTAAGCGATATGTTTGTTGACATTGATGTGCAAGATTGCTAGCTAATCAGAAGCCGTCTTACATGTCGTGTTCGGTTAACTCCAAAGTTGTTTTACACGGGAATTTTCCCGCTCCGTGAATAAGAATCGGCGAGTCATGCTAGAGTTTAGTTATATCCGCCATGGGTTAACTTGAGTGTAACCTATGTTTGGTGAATACGGCTGTAAGAGCAACCACACCCGCGGGATTCAAATCCACGAATTGTTTAACCCAAGACAAATGGGGATAGCCAACTCTGTACATTTTCAGAAAGAGAATTTATAAAAGATACTAACACATTCGCTAAGATATACTAATATTTGCAAGTTTTATAGGCTGATACGTTAAGAAATTTTAATGAAACTTTATCTTATCCAATAACAGAAATGTAATGTTTATTCAATCTATATTTTTTTATTATCAGTGTTCAGCCTCACTCTATTAAGTCAGCCTCACTCTATTAAGTCTTCTCTCAACCCCTCTTGAGGCTTTTTTCGTGTATTCTTACACCCCGAGCTCTTGTGTAACTTAATACACACACCGGCATTACTTAAGACAATTGACTTTGAGATTATTGGTAGCACTCCAATAGGGATGTGCATCGTCGTGCGGGTATAGTGTCTCCAAATCCCTAGGATATTAGACGACTTCTTTTAGAAACCCTGACGATTTCTACGTTTTTTCGCTCCGAGCTGTTTGCGATTGCGGCGGGTTTGCAAGCCATCCGGAATGATACCACATTTGGTGAAGTCTGGATTGTCACATACAGTTGCAATGCTGTCTAGTACTTGGATACGTGGTCACATGATTGTGATACGGTCAGGATATCCATTCTAATTCTGCACTTGCAACCTTCTAGTACTCACTACCTACGTCTGCAAAGTACCCCCTCTTATGTCAATATACGTGGAGATGAGAACCTGGCTAAAAAGAATACTGCTGGTATTCCTCCCATTGATACTGCCCTCTCCTATACAGAGTTCCATTCTATTCGAAACAGAAACATTCAGACTATCTGGAACATTCCACTTGCCCATGATTGGTACTCTGCTGGTAGTCCTAGCGGTACCGTTGCTTTGAAGTGTATTAGAGCTATTTGGACTGCATATTCTAGGCTTGCTAGTGGTTATTTTCATGATCTTAAATTTGATGGCACTAACGTAAGCTCTGTCCTACCTGTTGCGGTGTCGACCAGGCTGGTGCCTCCTCCATGGTAAATTCCTGACACAGATGATATGGATTTCACTGCAAATCCCCTGCTGTTTTTTGATTTTGCCAAGATTAGCTCATGAATCTGGTGTAGCACTGCTACACCAGAATGGATCAGAAACAATCATTGTACATGCATAGCTTATTTCAAAGTAGTTTTAGTACATTTTATACCTTTTATGACAGCGTTATCAAAGCAAACTAGTAAATAAGGAAACTAATTTTTTTGTACAAGAGGGTTATTTAAACCAGGATTTACAGTTTTAAATGGTTTTGGTACCATTTAACACCAAAACCAAGGGAGAATTTGAGCCTAGTAGTTGTTGAACCTATGACCAGCATGTTAATAAAATTGCCAGCGCAAAGCTTAAGAGGTTGAAAAAGGAACTTTCAAGTGCTACACATTAGCAGTCAGCTCGGCATAATTCATCTTGCAAATAGTTTAAAATGGTTTCTGCTCTACTACGCGTTCAGTTTTCCCAGACAAATTAGGTTGGAGAAAAATAAATCCATTATTTTTATGTGAACTTTATGTAACTTCTTTTGGATTCACTTTGTAAAAAGGCTTAAAACGGATTTCATGTAGATTTTTAGGTCTTGCGCCTTACGACTGCTGACATGCGGTTAACTTCGATCAATTTTGATATTTTATAGACATTTTCGACGATGCTGTATCCACATGCGAGGTGCATCTCGAACATCAAAAATACCCGAACGGAATCGACGAAAAAATTGTACGTAATTGGTTGTTAAATTCATATATAGGACGATAAACACCTTTCACAATTTTAGCCACCCGGATATCTTTTTTCACCGTTACAAGAGAAAAACTAAAATGTATCGAATTTTCTGTTTGTTGTCTTCCATTTTTTAAAACCTTGTACTCGTAACTGAATGAATCAAACAAAAAACCGCAAGAGAATATTTTAGTGTCAAATGTCACCTTTCCAAAGAGCATAAATATGCAATTGTTTGATAGATACCTCACGAGATATCGATCCCTACAGACGTCTACTGAAAAAATAATGGATTACTTTTTTCCCCCAACCTAATATCCTTTCCAAGTGATTGAATCGAATCCACGAATTGAAAGCTCTTGCAAACTTCCTCGATAACAAAGTCTCGCGAAAAACTAATAAGTATAAATTATAAAACGTTAAAAGCTAGGCTAATAAAAATTATAGGATTAATACTTTAATACTGACAGTTATAAATCAAAGTCTAACAGACTTTTAGATTTTTAAATACAATTTCATACTTACGAGCAATAAAATAGCACAAATATGACGAAGGCGACACAAAACACCAATGACAAAATGATGATTCTCCAAGGTGTGCTGTGCTCTTCCTGTACAGGGACGGCTGTTCAATATGGAATAAAGAAAGATACGAAATCAACAGTGTTATGTATTTCGGAATTTGAAGCAAAGTTCAAAACTTAAAGTTGCATTACACATAATCTTGTGAATTTTAAGAAATTGAACTTAATTTTATTAAGTTCAATTTCTTAACTGTTTCTCTAATTCTAACTTTCGAGAATGCGAGATTGATAGCGTTTTAATTGATTGCGAACTACCAATAACATCCACAAAGATGAGAGTTTAATCCATGAAATGTTGAGTTTTAAGCTAGATTTAGTGATTGATATACCATTTTTAGTTGTAAATTAGGTCTAACCAGAAATTGAACTAAAAACTCTCCTAGGATTGACATTACTAAAATGAGGATTATATAGAATTACAGATCAATGTTTAATGAGGTAGCCACCCAACCTGTCTAGTGGTTAGCGTAACTGACTACGGATGGAAAGGACCTGGGTTCGAATCCTGGCTCGGGTATGGATGTACTTTCTCTTTCTGTTTCATCCATCATCTGAGGAAAGGACAAGAATGTGGCGCGCCCGTTGAACGGGTTTGTGGTGGTGTGGCGTGGGCGATGCTACTCGTACCTCCATGACTTAGTTCACAGGTGCCCACAGGATAATATTAAAATGAGTAGTAGTTTCAGGCCTTGTTGCGGCAAATGGGCTAATGTTATTTACTTGCTCAAGGGTGCCCGCCTTTAAAAATAAAAAAAAAAATGTTTAGTAAGAATTCGTTTGTAGTTCAACGGTTATTTTATACACACAAGGGCTAACTAAACCAACGGCTTAAAGTGTATTCCGAACCACTACAAACAACCAAACCCAAAATGGATTTCGAACCCACGAACTGTTGAACAGACGGCAAAAGCGCTCGGCCACTAGCCAGGCTATGCTTAGCAATGATCAAGACGAGACTAATTCACATCTAAAAAATTTTAAATCGTGTGCATAATTTTAATAAATACTAGAGTAAGGAAAAATAATCTTATTTTGTTAATAGATGGCTATAGTGGTAGATTTTACATAAAGTATAGGACAAAGGATTCTCGTGAAGAGATTTTGAAACAGAAATTTTTTTTTTTGTTTTTTGTTTCGTTTATTCAGTTGCGAGTGTTAAAAATGGAAAAATCAAAGAAAAAATTCGGCACAAAGTTTTCTTTGATAAAGATGAAAATGAAAGCCAAGCGGTTAAAGTTGTGAATGGTGTTTTTTTTCTTTATTTCTAATGGCTGGCATCCTTGAGCAAGTAAGTACATTAGCCCCTTTGCCGCAACAAGAGCGGAAACTGCTACTCATTTTATCGTTACCAGTAGAAACCTGTGAACCAAGTCATGGAGGTATGAGTAGCATTGCCCACGCCACACCACCACAAACCAGTTTATAGGGCGGGCCACATTCATCCATCATCTGAGGAAAGGACAAGAAACACAGAGAAAGTAAAAATACATCCAAGCCCGAGCCGGGATTCGAACCCTGGTCCTCCCCATCCATAGTCAGTAACGCTAACCACTAGACAGGTTGGGCGGATTGTGAATGGTTTTTATGGTTACAATTCAGTAACAGCCGGTTACTTACAATTTTGGGTTCGTCTTTTTCGTTCTGTCACTTTTGATGCTAAAAATTCAAATCACACAAGCTTGTCGTTAAAAAAATAACGATAAAAATCACAGAAATGATCAAAGTTAATCGGCATATTTAGCAGTCATTACATCAGAATCTAAAGATTCTGACCTAAAACAATTTTTAACCCATTTGCATAAAAGCTAGTCCATAACCTGTTAAAAAGTGAGATTCACGTAAAAGTAATCCACTTTTTCCCTCTGCTTAATATTTATAGAAGTCTTTCACACATACCGTTTGTTTCTTTGAAACTTTATTAAATTATTGGATTGCTCGGAAAGTTATTTCGTTTTATATGCAAATTAAAAACATTTAGCCTATAAACATTTTATTGAATTATATATTATCAATTCTAGTCCAATACCTTTTACAATCTTTCTGGTCGTAGTACGATTTCATAGTCATAAAACTGTTGAATTTCACTAGCAAAAACTGATTCATGCGAGAAAAACTATACGACTTTCCGAACAATCCAATAGTTAAGATAAAGCCAAGAGTTTACAAACAATGTATCCTATCATGAAAATTTAAACCACCGCTGTAAAAAGAAATAACTATTTAACATTTAAAATGTCCTTGCCGATTTAAACTAATCATAAAGTGGATGTTATGATTTATTTATTGCTTGCGCAAACAAATTAATGTGCTTTTTTTTACATGCTACATGAAATAAATTTATTTTTACTTAATGATTCATAAGTATTTTTAATAGCAGTACCAAGAGACAAATCTCCAATAATATTTAAAATAACCCATCACACTAAAATATTGGCCAACATTCTTTCCAACTGCTCGCTGAAGAGCTCATCCCACTGACAAATTGACTTGTTTTTGATGGGTGGACAAAATTGTATATTCAACATTATTGGTGAAAACGATTATTTGTTGAAGTCACAGATCAATTATAAGTAAAATAAAGTGACGTACACATGTGATCTGAACTGTAACAAAAGAAACAACCATATTATGTTTAAATATATGTATCTTAAAAAACCGTTACTGATATTATAAGACAATTTAAAGAAATATTCAAAATTTAAATAACTCACTTCAAATTTAATTAGAATATTACTATAGGTGACAAAATAA
This sequence comes from Latrodectus geometricus, assembly GCA_026290005.1. Classification (NCBI taxonomy): domain Eukaryota; kingdom Metazoa; phylum Arthropoda; class Arachnida; order Araneae; family Theridiidae; genus Latrodectus; species Latrodectus geometricus. Next base: position 571 of record JAPDSC010083880.1, on the reverse strand, counting down.
AAAATTAAAACTATAAAAGTAAAAATAAAGAGAATGAAGTAAGAGTTCATCTAAAAATAAAATTTTATAATTAATCGGCATGCTTTAAATATAAATATTTTGAAAGTTAAAAATTTTAGATTTATCATCACAAAAATTCAAAATTAATCTTCATATTTTATTATTCGAAACTCTTGGCAATAACCCACGATAGCGATAAATTTGGTATTTAGTTAGACAATTAAAAAAAATTTGTTTACCTTCGAAAGAGAATACTAAACCCTGCTCTTTTTGCTCATAAAAGTAGTCATTGTTATAAAATCCTGAAAAAATCCGGATCTTCGCTTCATGAAAAGGAATAGTCAAGTTCTTTGTATCCCGGAAATTGCAAAAGCGGTGAACCTTCGAGTAGCCCTAGAAAGTTGTGATTAAAACAGAAAAGAAATAAAAGTGTCTTATTTTAACAGTAACAAATCGTACTTTAAATTTGAAGCACCATAAAACATTTTCATGACAAATTTTTTAAAGGCATAAACCTTTCTTAGAGTTTAATAAGTCTTTAGAAAAATAGTTGACATTTGATTTGAGAAAA
>JAPDSC010083869.1:2465-29239 GCA_026290005.1 Latrodectus geometricus | reverse complement strand
TATATATATATATATATATATATATATATATATATATATATATATTTCTGATATTTATTTGAGTTAAAAATGGAGTCAATAATTCATAAAAATACTTGGTTTAAATAATAATTAATTATAATAACATTTTTATTTTTATTATACTATATATAATTAATAGATAAAGTATTTATGAATTTTTGAATAAAAAATGTACTTATTATTCACCATTTATTTCCAACAACAATATTTTAATTGATTTGCTTGCAATGAAATAATACTACCTGTTATAATTTAATTAATTTTTGTAATAAACATCCTTATAAAAATGATTTCTTTTACACTCATTGAAGAAAAAGCACTAAAAAGAAAACATTCTTTTCTAGTTTGAATTTATTAGATAAAAATAATTTTAATTAAAATTAAAGCGAATACTTCCTTAAGGCATTATCATTTCAACTTGAAAAATGATCACAATAGTTAGAAAGTTATCATTTTCTATTTTTTACAAGAAAATATCAGTTATAAGCAACCATAGACAAATAAAAACAAACCGTAAAAATCACTATAAATATGTTCAACAAGATAAAACATTCTAAATTCAAATTTTTCTCAAGACATTCATTTAACTACAGTCATGTTTCAAACCATGAAGAATAAAATGGGACCTACTACTCGCAAAACTCTGAAGAGGACCAATGAAACAAGAGAAAGCACATTTCATACAATATTCAGACCACCGTTTTTCTCATGAATCCCAAACTAGCAAGAAAATAGTTTGAGACTATTTTTCTAGAAAGAGAAGCACAAAAAATCAAATGTGATTCAGGAAAACAAAACGTCTTCTAGTTGCCCATCGATGAAGCATGGGTTTCGGAGGAAAAATTGCTGATATTTTTCCTTTTGTTCTCACTGGTTCATAGTCAGAATTACAAATAAAACTTTCTAGTACGAAAAAACATACCTCTATACTTAACTTTATTTTGGTATTGCTTTTAATTTTATTTTTATTTCAATTATAATATATATATATATATATATATATATATATATATATATATATATAAATGTGTAATGTAAACAATAAGAATGATAAATATTTTAATAAAGTAAAATATAAAGAGCACAGCATGGTAATAAATATAAAATTTTTTCTAATAAATCCAATGTGAAATAAATATATTTTGCCTCAAAACATTTGAAAAAAATAACGAAATTATAATTATAGGTTTATAAATAACATTAGTTGCAAATTAAATACTATTAATGTTTCTCATGACTGATATATTGATTTCATCGTGCGATTTTAGTACTATTAATTTTAGTTTTATATTTAAAGGAGGTTTCACTCTGACCTGCCTTTAAATATGAAACTAAATTTTTATGCAATTTACATGGAGAAAATATTAAATATTGGTCGAAATTTAAAATCCTCTTCAGTTTTGAAATTACTCAAAATGCAGATATAAAAATATTTTGATAATTGATTATAGTTTATTAGAAATAAACAATAAAAGTTTAATTGTCAGATAAAAAATGTTTTAATATTATCTTGCATAAAGGTGAAATCTAATGTTAGATATCTATTTTTTCTTTGAATGTAATATTTTTTTAAAAGTACAACCTAATAATAATAATAATATTTTTGTGTCAAAATTTCTAGTTTTTATTTACCTCCTTATCAATAATACTTTGATGTAATTTTATGATGTTTTTAAATTTTCATTTGTTATTGCAAATGAATGCATTATTAAGTTCTTATTCTGAAAATATTTTGTTATATTTTCATTATTTTGTTATATTTTGTACCACTTCAAACGTATTTATTTAAATAACAAATTTTTACTCCTTTCGATCTAAATAATAATATATATATATATAATTTAAATAGTAATAATATATACATTTTTCATTAATTGAGCATATTATATGAAACATAAATAAAATAAATTGCAAAATGTGTCTAACTGAATATGCTTATTGAAACCTTCATTTATCATGAAAAGTAGAAAAAGGTATTGCTTAACAAGATGCTAGACATATTTGATTGAAGAAGTTGAAACTAAAAATTCAATGATTTAAATATTTCTTTAAATTTTTCTTCACAGTTTCAAAAAAAAAAAAAAAAAAAAAAAAAAAAAAAAAAAAAAAAAAAAAATAAAAAAAAAAAAAAAAAAAAAAAAAAAAAAAAAAAAAAAAAAAAACACTTAGAAGAAATATTTATGAGTTTATGAGAAAAATACCAAAGAGAATCAGTCAACTTGATAAAATCTCTGATTAGATACGGATATGTTTATCTTATGTGATTAAATTATTTAAATTTCGTATAAAAATGCTCTATTTATAAAGCTAGCTAAAAATCGAGTTTTTTTTTTTTTAATCTTACGGAGATTAAGACCTTAAATCAGATATGTGATAAATTTGTTTAGTAAGAAATACTTTTTGACAAAAGATGTGTTTCTAAATTCCCCGATAATGAAGATATATTATTTATATAATCTCAAGAATACCTTGAGATTACTTCAGAGTATGTCAGGGAATGATGCAAGTGGTACTTTTTTCATTTCTCGGTAAAATATGATATATATGAGCTTATTAACTTTCAGCAAAATTTGAAACTTTTGTGAAACTGTGATACTGCTTGATTCTATATTGCGAAGTTTTGATTAAAAATCCTGAAAACATTAAATCTTAATGTGGTATTTTATTTTTATAAACTAAAAAAAAATTTGATAAAATATAAGAACAATGTTAAACTTTCAGCAGTAATGAATAATAAATTATATTAATTTTGTTGATTGTTAGTATAGAGCATACATAATTACTGTCTTCTTAATTCACATACTTCATATAATAGGAAAGGTTGCTATTATTTTTTTAAATAAGGCAGAAAAATATAATATTATATGCCAGTTGGTTCTTGTTACAAACGTATATAAATTCTATTCCCTCTGTTGGAGGTGATATATTTAAAATATTGAATATGGCATCACTATGTTAAAATAGTTTCAAAATTCCTAGTTGGAATTTAAATTATACATGTATACAAGAACATGATGAATGCAACAATTAACTAATTTCGACCTCTGTTAATGTAAAAATATCATAGAATACAAAATTAAGTGAATGCATTTTTTAATACACTGTATAAGATTGAGAGTTATCAAGTTTAGGATTCAAAATTATGTGTTCTTCAAAAAAAAAGAAAAAAAAAGAAAAAAAAAACTATATAAATGTGATTTTAAATTTATTCTTTATTATTTTAATGCATACCTTCTTTTGACCCTCATAAGAAATAATTTCTTTCTGCATATCTTGGATAACATAAACATATGTTAGTTTACAAAAATGTTATTCAGAACATTAATCATTATTAGATTGCTGGGTTTATCTGAAATCACATGATTAAGATCAGGATGAATTCATTTGTAGAGAAAATTTAAAATGATCGTCATATGTGAGTTTAAAAGACAAAAAATGCTAAGGCTGTTATGGATATTCATGTTATTTTTTTCTCCCATAAAAAAGAAATAAAAGATACAAGACTTAGTTTTTGATCCTCAGATTTGTGCCAGATTAGTTTGGTGCAAAACGCATTTGCATGGACAATGACATACGAAAAAGAACTATGCATCATAACTAATAATTTTGCATACGTGTAAAGGAAGAAATATAATATTCCAGTCAACCGTTCATATAAAAGTTCATTATGCTTACTGCAACATAATTAAATTATCATTGCATACACACACATGGAAAATAATGAATTTTTACTTTTGTATCAGTAATCAATTTCTCTGTGGTATAATGTTGATATTTAGGAGATCCTGATATAATATGCAGAAAACTTTAAAGTGTTATAAGAAGAAATCATCGTTTCTTTAAATGTTTCCTCTTGTAAATATGGTAGTATGCGCCAGGAAAGTGTGTTTCATTTGTTATAGAATTAAATTTAACCCTTCCAAAATGTGTTTTACAAACACAACTTAACTTCTTATACTTGAAATACATTTCTTCAACATAATAATCAATCTTTACCATGCTGGTAACAATCTCTTGCTCCAATCAATCTCATTAGGAAAATCACATCTGACTTTATGGAGTATATAGTTATTTGCCTTGATGAGTTTACATGGAATGACACATAGAGGTTGTAAAATGTTTCACATTGTAAAAATTGTATGTTTATGTTTGAGATACTGTATCAAATATCAGAATATTTGGGATTAAGCATATGTGTTCTACTTACTCATTATTAAAACACATATTTCATATTCTAAAACGTTTAATTTGTTTCTTTATCTGAGCAGTCGCAGTTTTATGTACGGATATATTTAAGTTTATTGAATAACATTGAAATTATTCAACATTACATATTATTATGCTTAAAATATTTTCTTTGTTCCAATAAAAATTTAATTTTAACAAGCAACCAATTTCCGATTTCGTTTTATCTAAAACACGCTGACAATTCTGGACTGTAAGAAAGAAAAAGTAAATTAAAAAATCTGGAACGTATTTGTGTAAGCGTGTGCATTTGTAACTTCAATAACGTTTTTTTTATAAGCGATACTTTTGATTCTTCAAAAAGGCTAAAATGTTGCTCATTTATCATTCTGAAAAACTCGAATCTAGAACTTTATATTGAGTGAAGAATAAAAATGCTGATATTTTTTATTTAAAGTATACAATGTGACGCACTACTTTTAAAAAGCCAAACTTAAATTTTATTCAGAGAAGTATTGACAAATACCAATGGCATTTCTAATTTGCTTAAGACAAAGTTACATTGAAGAAAAAGTTGAAAATATTGTTTTGATTTTTTTTTTTTTTGAATTTCAAGAAATGGATAAAGATTTTCAAGAAATGGACAAAAACATTTTATATATAAGATAATAAAATCATCTTAATTTTTTTTTTATTTGAATTTAACAGATGCACTAAACATCTTATATGTTTATTATAAATTATTCACACAGAAATTACTTCTTGAATTTGATATCAAAGTTAAGAAGAGAATAAATCTACATAAAGTTTAATTACTCATATATAATATTTAAACTTCAGATAGTCAAAAACTGTTTTAATTTTATGCAGAATAATGCATCATTATTTTGAATATAGACTAAAGTTAAATAATTATTTATAAAATAATACAAGATTTAGCTGTATAAAAGTTAAATTGTATAGAGGAACAATACATTTGTACTCTAGAAATATTCATTCATAAAAAGTAAGATAAGTTAAAGTGCCCAGATACAAAAGTTCAGATATTTACATTAATTAATTTGAGTGTATACTGTAATGTATCATCTATTAATCACATTGCTTACTCGAGTCACTTTACTTTTAATAATATTCCCTTAAATGTCAAAAGAAAATTTTATTATAATCTTTATTCACATAATTCTGAATACATAATATTAATTTTGTTTTTAAACATTTTTCTTATAGAAATATTTATTATCGAATTTAATAAATGTAAGGGAATCATATTTTTTTCACACTGTCAAGTAGAATTTAAAAGATCTTTCCTACGATCAGTTATAAGTTTACTTATATACGCATAATTTAACAAGTGCTTCAATAAGACATTTAACAACATTTAATAACACATCATCGTATATGACATATGCACTATTTTCATGTTTGTTATTTTTAAACCATATTTTCTTTTGTTAATTACAACTAGACGACATCTGAAAAATAACTTAATATTAATGAAAAGTCTTTATTATATTAATGAAAGGTCTTTTATATATATATATATATATATATATATATATATATATATATATATATATATATATATATATATATATATATATATATATATATATATGCCCCCGGTTATCATAAATTAAAGAAAACTTGCAAAAATAACGCTCAATGTTTTGCGTGGAATTTAAGGAAATTTATACATATTATAAAACCCATAGGAAAGTAAAAATTAGCATAAAAGAAATCAACTGACAGTTATAAAAATTAGTATACACATACAATGAACAAATATAAGAAATAAGTTTGGTTTGAGAAAAGTACTTTAAATGTGGGATGCGATCCCTTTGAGAAGAAATACAGCACATGCAGCAATGCTTGATGCTTTGAATTATGAGGTATATTAATTGTGTAATTAGTGCGAACCATTTCACTTCCAAAGCAATTGAAAGCATGGTTAGAGTCCTAGGAGAGGCATTGAAATTAGCTACACGTCGTTTCATATCGTTTGTACAATATGGATTGATTTAAGGTTCGGTTATCAAGCTGGCCAAAGCATGCACTCAATTATTTCTTACTAAAGATAAACATTCACTATGAAAGCCCTGTGTGGATTTACATTTCCAACCTGTATCACGAAAACATTACCTGTTGTTCCAGCATAAGCCTCCAAGATGTCATTTCAAGAGGGTGTGAGAATCATGTATCTCTTTCACGGAAATTCGATGGATGGAAACGTGTTCCACATTCTCTCTAAATGAAAATGCTCCCACTATCCTTTTCGAGACTAAACTTGGACTCACCCTTGAAAAAGAACAGCCTTTATTTGTGAAGCTTCCATCCTGACGTGCCTATTGCGAACGTTCTCGTCTAAAGTGTGACTTAAACGGAAACAAATGACTGTCCGCCTTACATAAAAATGACGTTCATGAAGCCTTCAACGATGAAGTACGGTTGATTCAAATGTCAACCATCCGGATCTTGAAGTGAGAAAATATCTCAGTGCAGCAAGAGTTGCGCTTACATTTCTTCATGTGCATCATGACAAATAACTGCCATCGTTACTTTTCGTATGGCCGTCGTGGCTTTAACTACCGGTATACCGATTCCAATGTTAGATATTGTTGTCAAATTATATGAATTACATACGGAATCAACTTCATTCATCTAGCAATTTTTACCTGACTTTGTCTCACCTCTAGTCTTTCGATAGCTCGCTATCAAAATTATTTGGTCAAATTATGCTTGGAAGCCAATGTTATGATTTTGATATACCAGATTTCTAATCGCAGACATTCAGCCACTATCCATTTTTGTGCTTCTCGCAAATGACGTATTCCAATAGCAACACCATTATTTTGCATAGTGAAATATTTATCAACTTTTTTTTATTACGCTTATTATGAAAATATTTTTTATATATATTTTCTTTATGAGTTAAAAAAATCAGCGGTTTAGTTCTAAAAGAATATTTGTTTTTTATTTCATACTTGGTGATTTATAACAAATGTGGATCAATGATGTAAATTTCTACATGTCATGCAAAATATTTCTCTCTATACCTAAACTCTATAATCTCAGATGGCACAAAAATCCGAATTTATCTTTTCTGCAATTTTTGGTTGGCCTTAAAGACTCACTACCATGTCTGATAAATTTAATTTAATATTTCATTCAGAGTAATTGCATTGCAACATTTACTCTCCTATCTGGAAATATTAAAACTATTTTATAAAAAAAATACTAGATAGTAAATTTTAAATTTAAATGACTGTCTATTGTTTATTGGATTAGTCATTTGTAAAATATTTCAATTTTGAAATACTATTACATTTACTTAAAATTGACAGTATTTGCTATCCAATTTTTGACAAAATAATCACTAACAACTTCTACCCTAATAAGCGCGAGTATATATTATATCTAAATATTTACCTATATTTTCTATTACATAGCAAGCCAATATGCTTTTTTTATATTTATTTTAAATAACATAGAAATTAAATGAAATATTAAATATCAGTGCTTTTTACAATACAGTTCAATCTTTAATAACTAATTATTCATTATATTTATTGGTTTGTCTCGTACTGTTAATGGATATAAAAAATAGTGATTTAGGGATGTTGATGCTTAAAGTTAGTTATTTAATTCCTTTTAAGTTGCGTGTAAGAACAATGAAAAGGAAACTAATGCATCAATCTTCAAATGCCAAACATGTTTGAGTCAAGCGTCTGATCATCTCTTTGAAATTCCAGCTGCACTGGAGTTACCTCACGATTTCACTTCAGCTTAAATTTCTAGCTGCAATGAAGTTTTCTAGACATTTTAGAACAATCACTTATTAATCATTTATTCGAAATACATAATTAGATATGAAAAGCGATCCATTAACTATTATTTCCATACCATCCATTCTTAACTTTGAGTAAAATATTGAATTTAAATTTCAGTTTTGTTCCAATAATTTTCAGTTTTATGTTACAAATTTTAATAATAGTTGTACAAAACGATGAAGAGTTTGTAAAAATTCTAAAATTTTATGCTGAGACATTTTATACTAAAGCTTTTTTAAAAATTGTTCAAATTTTTAAAATTTAATAATTTTCTGAATTTCCCAGCCCAAAAGTACGAAACATTAAACAATGATATGCAGTTGCTTAATACAATTTCTTAGATGAATTTCTTTGATAAATTAAATTCCCGAAATTTTGCATTTCATTCAAAAAAGAATGTGTTATAGAGTTATGCCGAAATTGCTTGCATAAATGAAACAAGTAAATGATTTGACTTAAAGGAAACAACTTTAATATATAAAAAAAGTATTTACATTTTATCAGTTTAAATTGTATTATTTTTATGTTTTATAATAATAATATGTATACAAATAAATAATGAGCATTTTTTATTACTTACTTTGAAGCTTGTAATTGGAGCTATACTGGCATATTTATATACTAAATAAACATGCTCTTAAAGTACATTTTTGATATAAATATGCGAGTATAAAATAACATGACGTGAATTAGAAAGAACAATGTAGCTAATAAAAAATAATGTCTGCATAAAAATTTAATGTTTCCTATAAAAATGATAAAGCTACTTAGGTGCAATAGATATATGGAATGATGTAATGATTACTATTTTAAATGTAGAAATACTTAATCTAATATACGCATATAATCACAGTAATTTTATAACAGTGTAAGTAGTATTATAAAACAAAGAAATAAAATCATAAGCAATTTCGAAAAAAATCCTTTGATAAAAACCAAATAGTACAAAATATAAGCCTTTTTTTTGGGGGGGGGGGTGTATTAAAGTTTAAGTTAATTAAAATATTGAAGACAATATGTAATTTAGAAAGAAATCTTAAGACTTAATAGACAGGTAAAACATTTCTCAAATAGACTTATTATTAAGAATTTTGAAATAAAATTAAATGTGTAATAAAATAAAAAAATTGAAAAAAATCGATTTATCTTTAAAAAAAACCAAATACTAAGATTCTTCATTTAATATAATAAATGTATCGTAAAAATAACAAGTGTCAATAAAGTTTTAAAAGCGAATAAAAAGCCTTTTTAACGAAAGAAAATTTACATTGAAATTAGTTTCAAAAGAAGTATTTTCTAACTTTTTAATAAAGGAAATATAAACTGATTTTACTAACAAAAAATGCAAATTTTACCATGAAACTTAATTTCTTTTTCATGGAAATTTTTAATAGAAATCATCACTAAAATTTCTCCAGTTATATTTAATCATACAAGCACGCAAAGAAACTAAATGCTTCCATTAAATAATCTTATATTGAACTTAAAATATTTTATAGTTTAAAATATATTTCTATTATATTTTTATAATGTATTTTTCAGAGAAATATGCTTTATTTTAAAATTCTGCTCACTTGATATATGGACGAAAAAAGCAATTTCATTAAATAATTTTTATCAAGTTTAATAATATATAAATGTGTGACTGAGCCTTTAAAATACATATCAATAACTACAAATATTTTATAAAAAATTTATATATATATTTATTTTATGAAAAATATTTTATTACCGAAATTTTTTTTGAATATCTTTTTATCAAGCTTGGTTTATACTTAAAACATAAATAACAACGGACTAATCATAATTAAATGTTTTATGAATAACGATGAAATATTTGACAATCATATCAGAAAATTTACAGAAAACATTCCAATCTATCAGAAAAGAAATATTCATGGATAATAAAGAAATATTCATGTAATATAAAATTAAATGTCTGAGGATTAAAAATGTTACAATAATATAATAAAAATGTTACAAATATGTGTTAATATATTATTATATAAATATGGTTAGAAATGAGAACAAACATTTGGATATTTCTACGTATAAAAACTTTTGATTTTATTGCAATTTTGCAAATTTATTTTATATTAACAATTTATTGAACAAAATTGCATGAAAATTTTATTTAAACTGTTAATATAAGCAAGAACAATGACCTGAATGTTTCTAAATATTAATATTATATTTTCTATTTTCATTTTCACCCATTAGAAATGTTTTGTAATAATTTTACAAATTCTTACTTATGAAATATGTGAACCCTCAAGTATACAGAATTTAGATAAATACTGTTTTAGATATACTGTTTATAATTTGAAAGTTTCTCAAAATATTCCTATTTTAAAAACTTTTAGTTAGCATAGCAAAGAAATAATAAGGAATTTAATATCTTAGATTATTACGTAGAGCTTTAGATTATTATTTAATCTGCTCTTTTAATCTATGTAAGCATTAGAAAAAATCAAGTTATAAGCAATGCAATTTTTAATTAATCTTTCATCTTAAGAATTTTAACAAGTATTATTCTGGTTATATATGTGCAAAATACAATTTAACTTTCAATATTTCAAAATCTTTTGCTATATTTATGCTTATAAAATGAAAATGTCAAAAATAGGTTTTTGAATTTACAATGTTTCTATAATTTCTCTTTTAAAGCATCAAAAGAAATTAGATTTGAAATATGACAATAATAAAACCATTTGTTTTAACTTTTCATCCCGGTAGGAAATGAAATTCAATGATTTCTATGGAAAGAAATATTTCCCGTACACTCTTTAATCATGTTTCTCCATTGAATACTTATAATTCAAAACACAAGATATTTTGATTTCTTTCTATTGAAAAAATTTTAAAATATATTTTTGAAAGATTATTTAACAGGAAACATTTTTTGCTTATGCTGTTTAATTTATGTTTGTAAAATTGAAATATTTATTATCACTAATAAAGCACAAACATCTGATAAAATTATTAACTGACTTCGAATTGTCTTCTTCGTTCAAAATTAATTAATTCTCACTATTGTTATTTTAAATATAATTTGACTTCCACTTTTTAAAAAATAGTTATTTCTTTCATGTTCGATTTTAAAAAACTTTTTAACAAACAATTAAAAGATTTTTTAATCAAGTCACTCTTGATACATATAAAATACACTCCATATCTTTTTATGAATTATTATAATTAGTTTATTAATTTTAAGTTTTCTATGATAGTAAAAATTAAATTACTAAATTTTCTTTTATGTATATTCATTTAAAGAAATAGTATTGAGTAAATGTATGTTATAAAAATTCTTTTTTTAATAAACTATAAAATACCAGTAAACTCTTGAATGATTCAATGAATTCGGTTTTTTTTTTTTTTTTTTTTTTTGGTAATCCCCTGACTGTATATTGTTACTCTCAAACTATTAATGGAATGCTCAAGAAATAGTAATGAGATCTTTATTAAACTTTATTTTGAAACAAAAATATGTGTTTTTGAAGGATAATTTACAAATTAAATTTAACATCTTTGTTTACTGAATGATATATGCTTTGCTAAAAATTTTAATATTTAATATTTTTCTATTAATGTACAAATATATTCAAAATTGGCTTAATAAGTATTAACTCATTAACAATAATCACTTTTTAAAATAAGCTTAATAAAATTATATTTATATTGTCACTATTATACGACAGCAATTTTATCAAATATGTTGTACAAAAGGCTCTACTTTAAATCATTTTATTATTAATCCATTACTTTAGAAGTCAAAAACTCACTGACATATTCATTTGAAAGTGTCTTGAAATTTTAGGAAGGATATGTATACATGACATAAATATGCTGATTTTAAAAAATAATAATGATCTTTAATTATAATGCTCATTCTAAATATTAATATAATTATCTCTAATCATGCTCTATTAAGCTTCATTTATTAATTTTCCTCTATAAATTTATCAAACTGAAATGCTGATTGTTAAAAGAAGATTGTATTTATTATAAGTAAGTTACACTGGAAAAAAATTAATTATGACATACATATAATTAAGATATACATATTACCAAAGCAAGATTAGATGTAATATTCTTCTTGTAATTAAAAACATAATTACATTATAATTTCTTCACAGTTGCTAAATGTTATCTCTGATTTTTTGACAAATATTTCTTTTAAGTCTTGTATACTAAAATGTTTATGAGTTAGTTTATTTTCCTTATCATACTTTTTTGGGATACATTTCACTTTTTTAATTTGCTTAACTCTTAAAAAATTTTTATTCTGCTAATGATGGCTGGAGCTCTTTATAACCTGCTGAATGAATAATCCTCTTATGTTTCTCAACTTAAGTATATTTTCTTTCCGATGCTCGTTATTTGACAACAGCTTTACACCACTGGTCTGTGAGGAACAGAACCCTTACCTTTCACAGACTCATCACATATTGGAGAAAATTTTCCAACAAAACTTGAAGAGTAAACTGTTTTCTGGTCGTAATCGCGTGTGTCTGCCTTCGGAGCAAATAAATGATCCGGTATTTGGAGACCAGCTGGTGAGAAGTAGAGAAAATCTCATGGGCTGCTCTTTAACTATATGCGGCAATGAAGACTATTTATTGTTGACGGGATTTTTAATCAAATATAATTTACTTTTGAAAATAATGTATTTCAATACTCCCGCTTAATATTTAATTAGGAAGATAAAATGAAATGTTTCCAAATTTTTAATAAATTTCATGAAATAAAATCCATTGATATATATAATTTAATTTCTTAGATAGAATGAATATATTTTTATAATCTTATGATATCAATTATTATTGTTATTAAGTAAAATATGAAATTTCAATATTCATTATCATTTATTCATTCATTAAATACTCTAAAAATCATTTTAATTTAGTTAATGAATAAAATAGTTAGGAATTTTAATTCCAGAAATAAATAAATGTGCAAAAAATATATTTATTAAAAATTTATTTATTTAATATTCTAATTTGCATCTATCTGACTTCTATTCTTAAAAAGTAGTTTAATCTAAAACTAAACTCAAACTTACACATATTAAACTGTTATTTACACATATTTTGCTATATTCTTAGAATCAATCACATTTGTTCTACTTCAAATATTGATTTCCCTGAATGAACATTAAATAATTCCTAAACTTAGTTTTAGTTACTCCAAATAAATTGAATGATCTCAAAACGTCTTTCAAATGTTGTTCTAAATTTTAATGATGGTCATAATTAAGACGACCTTAATTAAGAACCTAATTCTCTCCGATGAACTATGTGTCCATTCTTAAAATTTATCAAATCCGCAATTAAATGGTTTTATCTAAATATAAAGAAAATAAGTGACTTATAGTTTACTTAAGTAAAATAATAAAATCGAAGTGATTTCTTCCTTTTTATTATTTATTAGTGATTTTCAAAATCTTTAAAATCATGTCCTATTTTATCCAAGTAAAGAAGTCAAAGAAATATCCATAGAGATAGTTTTTTTATTAAGTTTTGCTAAATGAATGTTAAATGTAATTTATACGCTGGTTTGATTGTATATGCGTAACAATAACAAATCGTTAAATAAAGAGGTGATGCTTTAGTTGACACTTCAATGAAGAAGTACAGTTTTATTATTCAATAAAGACTGTATAGTAAGAAAGTATCCTAAGCATTGTAGATCCACCTCTGGATTGAAACGCATTCTGGATAAAATACTTCATTCGTTTTGTGGTTCATTTAGTAAGGTGCATTTTTGAAAAAAATGCAAAATTGTGACTCACCAGAGCACATAGCAGTCTACGTCAGTAGTCTATTATCTTTCATTCTTTGGTTTCTACCTTTAGAAAGACTCAAATTTATGCGCATGTATTAGCAAAAGTCGCATGTTATATACCCAACGCTCAATGCTTTTATATAATTTCAGTAACAGTATTTTTCCGATAACAGGTTAGATTGGGTATTCCTTTACTATCTATATCAATTGCTGTTGGGTTTGAAAGGTAATAAAGTATTAAATTCATTCTCTGATTATTTAAGTCAGTGTCTATTTCTAATCACTTCTTTGGTGTTGAATTTTTTTAAAAAATGCATTTTTACTTGAAGTAAGACCATGTTAAGAGACAAATACAAACGTTGTAGTTATTGTTCCACTCTTTGATCTTCCGTGTTTAAAAACAAATACCACATGAACCTAATATGTCTCAATGAATTTTATTACCTTACAGTTATATAGTATTCATCATAGTACCTCATAAATCAGGGCTTTAAATTATTGTAGTGTTTTTCATTTATAATTATTGTATTTGTATTGTATTTTTTTCGTAACATTGTAATTTCATTAAGTAACATTAATTTCATTTGATACCATTTCACAAATTAAAAGATGTTAAATACATTTATGAAGATATATTTTATTATAGATTTATTGCTGAAATAAAAAATATTTTAATTAAGAAACAAAAGAAAACACACATTTTTAAGAATAAAATATTTCAGTTGCTTTATACTTATCCTTTTTCTTTTGAATTTGATCTACGTATTCACGTTATTTATGTATTCAATTTCCCATCATGAATAGAAACGCTATTTTAAAATTTTAGATGATAAGAAATTTCATAAAAATTATATTTTAAAAATGTATTTAAAATTAAGATTCTCAATAGTAGTTTTTACATGTGTGATACAATTTTCAAATTTAAATTATTAAGATTATATTTCTATTTAAATTAAATTGTTATGTTTAATAATATAATTGATTTTAACTTCTATTTAGAAAATTAATCGTAAACTTACTTTTAAAAAATTGATTTAGTACAAAGTAAATTTAAAATATAGAAACTAAAAAAAATCCATAAAAGTTTTCCTAGGATTCATAAAATATTTTTTTTTTACTTTTAAAATGTAATGAAAACACTATTATCAAAAAAAGATAATAGAGAAAATTAAAAATGTGTTTCATTGAAATAATTTAATAGAAACATTCTTATACTCCACAGAATTTATTTTGTTATTAGTTATTATTCGTGAAGTTGGCAATAGTAATAAACACAAGTAATGGTGAATTTAATTTTGTACGATGATTTGTAGTTTTCAGTTATATATATGTAAGAATACGCATCAGTAATGTGTCATGAAGGAAATTCGAAATCTTATGGGATATATATTAAAAAAAGATTAACAAAATATATTTTTTATTTCAAAAGAATTTATTTTTCCTTCGATTTTGCAACATGCTAGAAAAATTTAATAATTTAAGTTACATTTCATTAAAAAATTATTACATAAGTTTATAAATAACGAATTATGAAATGGAATGATAAATAATAAGTAAAGAATAATGAATATAATAATTTTATTAAATTGCCTTAATAACCTGCACAAATTAAATTTTAAGTACGCTGATACTTCAGTTCTTCAATGTTTTAACCTTGAAAGGCTGAAGAAATTTTATTCATTCTTTCATCTATTCACGTTGCTATGAAGCATAAATAGTTAGTTATTTTAATAAGTTTATAGAATAATATGTTAAAAGTAAATATTTAAATTTATTTCCTTAATACCTTTTAATTTTTATTATTTATAATTTAAAATCATTCTAAGTGAAGCTCATTTTCAAGAAATTTTAGAAAGATAATTTTCATGTATTACAAATAACGTAAATACTTTTTTTCCAAATTTTAGATATTTTATTAAAATATCTAAAAACAGTTCTAAAGTTTTTGTAAAACTAACATTATAGTGGCAATATTTCTAAATTAAACAATATTTTAAAAACAATGTGAATTTTTCAAGTTATTTTATACTATATAATTAAATTTAGTGTATTGAGTTTAAACTTTGTTTAAAATGAATGCATATAAAGGAACAATTAACGCATTTAAGAAGTGTGTCAAATGCTTATTGTTATACAGTTGATACATAAATGATGCGCAAATATTTCAAAATGCCTTCCTTCTACCAGATACAAATGAACGGAATAATTTGACATACATATTTAGCTTTATATCGCTTATTTAAGTTGTTTGGCTATGTAGTAAATTTAATGGAATGTTATATAATAATTGATCACAATTTATTTTTAATATCTAACTATAACAAATCACAACAAATACTTTATTGATGAAATGAAAATACCCAGAGTTTAATTCATTAATTATTATTATTATCATACGCATTGTTAAAGAAACAAATTAAAAAGAATTTTCCAAGAGAGAGTATAAATCAAGAGGAGTGAAATATACACATCTAACTTTCAAAGAATAAAATCTATTTAAATATTTTGAAAAAATTTTTACGTACCAACTTTTTACGTTTTTATTTAAAAAACTTTTTACGTTATTTTAACTTATGCCTTTTCTTACTGTTTAATGAATATTTTAACATCATTAAACTGTATATAATTTTTCTTATAGTAAATATAGTAAAAAATTATATAATGTTTATAAATTTTTTGTGATGTAGAAAATTATTAAAATGCTTAAATTTGTACGGCATTATTTTTCTGATTTCTAAAGGTGCTTACTAAATTTTGAAAAAAGTATCGGGGTTCCAAATTTATTGGTTTTCCTTCACCAAAAATAGTTTTCTTTTGAACATATATTTAAACACTCGGTGCTTATAATGTTATTAATTGGCATAAAAACAAAATGTTTTGAATTATAAAAAGTTAAAAAGAGTATAAAATAAAAATTTTCTGCCTACAAATTTTGTAAGTTTCTTTATCAATATGAATAAATTACATGTACTTCAAAATTTTGAAACATAAATATTAAATTTTTATTGTTGTTTATTTTATAGAGTTAAATTTTGCATGAAGATGTAATAGAAAAATATTTTTAACTAATTAAAGACGTATATTTATAATTATCATTAAATTTTTAGAATTGTTCTTTTAAGGTGAAATTGAGTAATATATTAAAGTAAATGGTAGAAGCAAAATATTATTCTCCAGTTATTGTGAGATCAAATATTTACAGTTACTATATATAACTATACCTTTTTGTGAACTGTTTTTATTTCATGTTAAAAGGAATTGTTTTTGAAATAGTTTTCATACCCTTAAAAAGAAATTCCCAAGATTTAAGAGCACTTTTTTATCATTTATACTATATTTTTTTAATTTTTTACTGAATACAAGATTGCCAAAGACGTGAAGAATCTTTATAGGTATAAAGTTAAAATTTTAAATTGAAAAAAATGTAATTTAAATAGTCTATATTAAAATGTTGAGTGAAACTTTAATTGTTAAATCAACAGTGTTACAAAATTATAATTTTGTAACATAAAACATCTAGAATTTGTATATTTGATAAAAGTGAAAATTCAGTGAAATTATTAATATAGAAGTAAAGTTAAAATTAATACGATTATAAAAGTATTAATTTAATTCTATTTATAAGATTAACATAAAATTTAGAATTTAATATTTAAGTAAATTGTAGTATTTAAATTCCATATAAAAATAAATCAAAATAAAAAGTTCATGACAGATAAAACTATAAAAACAAACTCAGAAAAATTTATTGTTTAAATTTTATCCATGAAAAGTCTAAAACCAACTTTTTACCAAAATATATGACTTAAAATTGTTCTTCGAAATCACTGAAAATACATTCGTAAAATGGAAGAATAATAAGGAAGAGAAAAGGTTCTTTCCATTTGCTTCCAATTCAATTTCTTACTCTCATTAATTTTAATGGCAGGAAAATATAAATTATAGTTAAAGAAGAAAAAAATTACACAATAAAACTTAATTTAATAGTATTCTCCCAATTAGCATTAATCAAAAATTATTTAAATATTGTAAAACTTATTAAAAATATGATTTTAAAAATAATAATTTAAACTGAGAGAAATATATGGTTAAATTTTGTAAAGAATATGTACTTTTTAACTACACAATGTATAAGAGAATTTAGAATAAAAATAAACTTATACTTTATAAAAATTTCATTGAAGAAAAGTAAATAAATTTAAGACAAGCTGCGTTTTAATAAGAATCTTTTTTTTATTCTCAAGTATTTTTAAAATAATAAACCAAAGTATACTACTGTTCAACACAAGAGAAGTAGGTATATAAATATATCATTAAAAATATTGTATTTATAAGAATTATTAAATTCAAGAAATCTACAATTATTTTTATTTGACTGGTTTTAAAACATATTTTAAAAATATTTGTTCAAATTAGTAATTTATCTAAAAATAAGTTGTTATTATCTCAAAGTAATTTCTTTTTTCATATTATAAAAACATAATAAAATATCTTAGAATTCTAATTTTTAAAAAGATAGAGATTTCTACATCTAATTTATGTAGTAAACTCTATCATTTGAACCTAAGCATTCAGAAACTTGTTAATTATATTAACTTTTTATATGTTTAACTCAATGAATATACATATGTAAAACTCTAGCTCTTACACATTACATAATTTTAAGCGAAACTGTTTCTTAGTAACGGAATTTTTAAACATAATTATTAAGTAATAATTGAAAAGCATTCTTTTACAGTAGATGGTTATTTTGTGAGCATAAAAATGCTAAAGCTATTGTTTTCAAAGTGATACAAAAACGTTATTAGAACGCTTTAAAAAGTTTAAAATTTTCAATGATAATAAATAAATCACTGTAATGTTCATAAAAAATAAAATAGTTGATTACAAAAATATAAACATTAACAATACAGCCACTGTTAATTTATTCTTTAATAATAATTTAATCAGTTTTGTCTCATCAGCTTAAATTTGAATCACTTTGTATATTTGATAGAAATATTACATGTGCATTCATAATTCTCGAATTGTGTGACTATATTAATGATTTCTCACAATTTAATCTACAATTATTTATTGAATTTCGATAACAAAATTGTATTACTAGATCATTAATCACACTAGTGATTAATGATTATATCACACATAGCATGGTTATTTGGAATATTACTCAAATAAAAACAAGTAAGAATTTATAGTGTAACCATTCATGCAACATGCATGAGTGAACTGAAGGTCACATCTAGGAGATGTGAATCCTTTTTTATAATAATTCTAATTTAATTCTCATTTTTGGGACACATATGTTTTTTTCCATTCCAAAGAAAATAGCAATTATGTTGAACTACCAAATGTTAGCATACAGCTCTGTAATGGAAAATTTCAAAAAGTATTAATTTTGTATTAATAAACATATGATATTTTCCTTTGCATAACATATTTTATTTATATTTATTTCTAAGATTCAATGAGCCCTAATTAGTTCAAGCATTAATGACCCTTTCCTGTTATGCATCAATATTTCCCCTAAAAATAATTATGAAAACATTTTTCTGTATAGTTAAGACTTTTCTAACAGATAATTTGGTAGGAAAATTGAAAAAAAAATTATAACAGTTATATGCATATTCTAACATTAAAATCATATAATTAAAAACATGATTTATAGTTATTTTGATATACATGTTGTTTTTAAGTTTGTCTCATATAATTTATATTTTTTCTACAAATTCCTATTATTTCTTTAGTGTATGTTATATTTTACAAAAATAAATAATAGTATGTACATAATGTTTTATCATGTGACTATAATATTTTTTTCATTTATTTAGAAAAAAAAATATTTCTTTAAAAGTTTTGAAAAGGATTTATTTAACTACAAACATTCAACAATAAATAATGTATAGGGAGTATTTAAATAATTATAATAGGATAAATGACATCACGTTATTATTTAATAAGATAACATTTTGAAGATTATGTGTGTAAAATCGTTTTGATTAAGAAAAATTTAAAATCAAAATTAAGTCTCTTAAATAAAAAAGGTACCTGCTAAAACGTAGAATGGAAAACCCTCACATGAAGTTCTTAAAAATTTAAATGTCATAAAAGACTCCTAATAATTAAAATCATTAATATGCAAGAAATACATAAAATCATTATTTAGATTCCAAATAATTGAAAGAAATAATATGTCTTTAATATGAGATAATCAAAACCAAATAGGAAAAAAAAATTAACTTACAAAAGTATTAATACTTTTACGAAAACATATACTTATTTCAAAAACGCTTACTAAGTATATAAAATCCATAATAAAAAGTTAAATTTTAAAAGAAATTATGAATTCTGATTTTTTTCTTGGAATATATATGAAATTTGTATGCACGTATATAAAAGTTTTTCTTAGAATGTTCTTCAAAATACTTCATAAAACATTTAACTACCAACATTTTTTAAAAGTAGAAATATAGAAAGAAAAAGAGAAATCAGCAAAAATAATAAACTTTCATGTATTTAATATTTCTTTCATATACATATATATTATTCAACATTTACCTGAAAAACCGTTTGATAAAAACTATTTTATAAATTTTATTTCTAGAAAATTACTTTTGTAAGCTATATATTTTCAAAGTCAAAGTAAAATTTTATTTTCTTATAATATATCATACAAGTGAAAAAAAAAGTTTTAAAATTTAGACAAATTTTTTCTCCAATAATATTCACTTAATTAAAATAAATAATTAAAATAAAAACTTAATTTCTCAGCAAAATTAAAACTCTAATGTTTTCATCATGGATTAATAGTTAAAAACTAGTTATATAATCTTTTCTTTTGGTAGAAAAATTCTCCAATGGAATTTTTAATTATTTCTATTTTTTCCAGTGAAACTGATTCTTCAAAGAATTTTTGTATGAAAGAATTAATATTTCGTTGATTAAATTTTTGAATGAAAATTTAATCAAAATTGTGCACTTAAATTTAGGCAATGTGTGGAAGAAGCTTAAGCTAAATTGGGTTCGCATTATTGAGTATTCATGCTTACGTAAGGTAACATATAGAGATAATATACATATATATGAATAAGTTATTAATGTGCAGATGGTTATTTTTAAAGTAATTCAATTTAATGCACTTCAATAAAAATATAGCTCTTGTTTTTTTATTGAGAAAAATATATATATTCTTGTAGAATGTGGTGGGTTTATTAAATTACTGTAATTCTTAGATTTTTAAGGCATAAAACTTCTATGATTTTCAAAAGACAGCAAATCATTTAGTTTGATCAAGTTCAATTGAAATATTCCAAATTTTTGTCACATCAAGAAATAGGGTGTCTAAAATCACCATATCATGTGATTAATGAGGCAGGACAATCTTGGTAAAATAAAGCAGTGGAAAAAAGAAATGAAAAAATCTACTTGCTACTATTGAAGTGGATTATAACATCAAAACAAATTCATCAAAATCAATGCAAAGCACCATAAGGATCTGGATTCTTCTTTGTCGATGATTACAGGTTTATAGATAGAAAACCGCTTTTTGTATAACATATATATGTTAAAGGAGCAAATCCTAAGAAATTTGTAAAAAATTTTAAAGCCAAACTTTGTCTACATTATGTCTTATTTGCATAATCTTGACATTAGTGTCACACTCATGTAACCTTGTAGATCTTGAAGTTCACAAATTAATCTTTGATGATGTGAACAACCATGTCGTAGTTGTCTGCAATCGTAATCCCAAAAAAAAGTTCATTGGAGAGAAATTTTAGCTGACCAAGTACACTATAATTCAAAATTCAATTCATATTGTTGATGGGAATAATAATGACCTTACCCAAGGAGTAGTATTGGCCTAAAGAAAATATGATAAAACAATGATGAAATTAAATACTTAAATATGCACCATAGTTAACAAACCTTAACATACTTGAATCATTATGATACATTTCAGAGAGTCCAATGAGGTATCGATAACTTTGGATACGGCATCTCTCTTAGAACTTTCATAATATATTTATAAAAAATGAAACAATATCCCTCCAAACTGTATTCAGCCCTTTTATATATAGATTTTAAATTAGACCGAAACTGTTTAATATGCCAAAGCCTGTCATAGATTAATAAAGCATACCTTATAAATGTAAAGTGTTTCCTACTTCAATATATTTATATCTATATATATATTAATTATATCTGTGTATATTTCTATTATATAATGTAATATATCAACATTTAAAAAAATAATTTAAATACATTATGCATACATTTTGGTAAGCAAACCGAAAATATATTTTATAAATTCAGTACTCAAAAATCAAAAGATTAAAATTTTAAAACAGCTGATTCTTAGTCATGCAGTAGAAACTATTATTTATTTACTTATATTCAGAAAAGTGTAATTTAAATTTGCATTTTCAACGATCTCAAGCTGGAATTTTATTTATGTATGCTAATACATAATAAATGATTTTTTATAATTTCATTTGCTTGGAAAACATTGATTTTCATATTTTTCTTCTTAATTTTTATTATTTTTGCCATATATATAAAAATGGAAAAATTTATACCTATTTTTTACTTTATTTATTTTCTGTAGTGCATTAAATATGAATACTCGGTCATAAAAGTACTAACACTACATAAAATTATTGAAAAAAGAAAAGTACATTTTCTGACAGTTGTTGAACGTGATCCATTGAAAATTTTTTCCTTAACTGGAATAAGGCATTAATTATGCTTTACAATGGTGGAAACGTCTAACATTGTGAAGCTCTTAATTCAATATATTTGTTTGTAGAAGACAATCTCTTTCTGCCATGCATTATTTTTCTTAAAGACACTTCCTGGATGTTGACCATTATTCATGCTTCACAATAGATGAATCCATATATATATTCTTATGCATACATAAAAAAATGCATATGGAAAACTATAGAAACAAAGAGGTGTTCCAAAGTTCATATGCAGTTGAATTTTAGCTTTATGCTCTCTATTTAACGCAATTTCGCTTAACACACGATTACAGAACTTTTGATTAAAAATAAAATAAACTAATTTGGTTAGGTTTTAAGAAAAGTGTATAATGCTTTTGAATTCATTAATTCAAATATTTGCGAATTTACGTCAAAATTCTTATGACGAATTTACATGAAAATTGTTTTGTTTTTGAATTGGATACTATATAATAATATAATAAACCAAAATTATCTTTATTTTTTAAATTTTTACCATTTCAACTTAAAAATCAAATTTAATTAATTACACAAATCACTTAAAAATAGAGTTTAATTTTTTTTTTTTTTTTTTTTTTTTTTAGCAATTAATTAACACATTAAAACTAATTTTTGAAAATTTAGTGATAATCTATTATCATGATTATAATGATAAAGAAACAAAAAAAAGGTTTACTTCCTTAAAATATGACAGCAAAGAAAAACTATTTTTCAACGTTATTTTAAATATTTAAAAAATAAAATATTAAGTGCACCCTCAAATTATACTTCAATAATTCAGAATTTAACATTTATGCTTATACAGTATAAACAACTATAAATAAAATAATTGAAAATACATATAACGATAAAAAAAGGTTTATTAATTTAAAGAGAAAAATATTTCCCTAAGTATATTCCTATTAATTCATGACATTGAAAATATATTACAATTGTTATTATTAAAAATATTTCAATAATATATTTCAATATATTGATAATTAATGAAATATAACTCTCTTGAATGTATTATTTCTTTAAAGGGATTCCTTAAAATAAATCTTATATTTTTTCAACTTATATATTTCAGAAATTTATACATTTTTGTCAATTTGCCAAATTTTTAATGTTTATGAGCTACCAAAATTACAATTCTAAATGTAATCTCTAAGAAAATGGTTATCGAAACGATTCAAATTACATTTCCTTTGAATTTAAAAAATCAAAGACTTCCGTTACAAATATATATTCTACAATTAGACGTAATAACAATTCTTAAATGATAGTTAAATACTCATAACTATACAAAAAAATCTTGTTTTATATTCCATCTTTTATACATAAAACATTCTGCATTCAATTCATTTATTATTCAACATTATAAAGGGAAAGAGATTTTGTACCTGATATCGTGTACAACTTACATGTGATTACCAAATCTATTTTCTGCAAACATTTTATAACAGTTTTACGCCTATTTATAAAAGTAGGAAAAATGAACACCCTTACATTTTCCTCCCACGCAATATACTGCATAGTTTAAAATTGTCCCCCCAAACTTAAAAGGTAAATTGTTTTCTGGCCTTAATGTTATGCGTCTGCCTTAAGAGTTGATAAATGAATCCATTTGCGGAGCAACTGGTGAGACACGAGGAAATTCTCAGGAAATACCATTAGCCATATCCGTCATTGCTGTAAGTCGTGACATTACTTATTTCTGTCATAATTTTCAAAAGTGAATGGTCAACTTTCATAAAAAGCCTGGATTTATATGCTTTAAATTGGGGTTCTACTTTTGAACAGTTTTTTCGTGCTATTTGTATTTATTATTTTATTAAAATTTTTCAGTGAAATAATTACATTATGTGTAAATGAATTATAATAATTTAAATTTAAAATCAAAGAATAAAATTAATAATTATGTAAATGACTGTGTTCATATAATATAACTGAACATTATTTATTGATATGTGTAGTGTACAGTCGTCAATTGTAAAATAAATAGGTGTTTATATATTATTAAATATACTTTATTTTTAAGCGATATTTATTATAGACTTTTAGTATTATTTCCAATTATTATTTTATTAAAATGTTTCAGTGCAATAGTTAGCAATATTATAAATAAATGAATTATTTTAATTTAAATTTTAAATCATAGAATAAAATTAATATTTATGTATATGACTGTTTATAGTATACAAGTAAACAATCATAATAAACAAAATAGTATTGTAGTAATTGTAGTAAACAAACAAAATATTTATTTATATATACCTATAGTGTACATTGGTCAGTTGTAAATTAAATAATGGTTTATATATTAGTAAATATATCACAATTTTTAATGATATTTATTAATAGACTTTAATGAAATTAAGCATTTAATCAAACAAAAGCTTTTTATTTTTAGCTAAAGATAGTAATATATATCACAAAATTCATTGGGCTTATAAAGTGTAAGGATTATGTTCATAATAGTGAATAAAAAAATAATATTTAAATAAATCAATATTTGATAATGTATTCTGTATCACTTTCAATTACAATTACTCTTGGTCTTATAGGAATAAATTTTTCTTTTATTTCAGAATCAAATTTATCTCACATTTTGAATAATATACTTTAAAAGTTTAATTTCACATTTCGAATTCTAAAATTATTCTCTCCAAACTACTCAATAGGATTCTAATTTAATGATTGTGGTGGTAATTTACAATTTTAAGTCAATAAGGAAATCCCTCCAGCATATTACGAGCAGTACCAAATTCGAAATTATGATTTGATACGTTCAAATTATTCTTTAAAGCATGTAAATAAGAATACACTTTATTATGCAATCAATAAATATCAAATTACGTATTCATGAAGCAATCTTATAAATTTTCATAACAGCGCATCCAAAATCCTACTTTATTTTTCTATTTATTCTATTCGGATTAAGTTCTCGAATGCAAAATTCACCACGCAATAGATACATCAATACCTTCCTGCTGAGTTATTATTATTACTATTCTGAATTATTATTATTATTCAAAAAATGAAATTTGATTTAATTTTACAAAGGAAGTGTATTAGTTTCTTTTCTCTGTATAAAAATTAAGAAATATTTTCATTAATTACATTAGCAATTTTACAATAACGAACATGACATTTTACTACAATTTTTTTTTCAAAGCATGCCTTTCTTCAAAATTGCTTATGGAGAGACAGCATACAGTGTTATTCTAATTTGTAAAGTATGTTTTAATAGCTTTATTAATTCAAGAACACTTTGTATTGACTTTTTATTATTTCAATGAAAAATAATTTATTTTATAAAGCTTAAGTTTTTAATGTTTAATCTTAGAATATAAAGTTACTTACGGTGACTTTTTGCTATAATGATATTCTTCTTGCTCAAACATCATTAAATAAGAGCTATCAAAAAAATCCTTGAATTATAAATCTAAAAATCTATTATGTCCCATCAATATCTTTAAAGAAAGTATGTTTAGGAATATGGTTATTGTCAGGTAATATGAAATGTATTTTCGTAGAATCAGGCTATTTAATATGATGTAACACATATTTCAAATTTACTTTATTTTTAAAGTAAATTTCATTTTTGCATTTTTATTGGAAAGTAGACTGCAAGAGACATAAAATTAAACATTTATTTCATCACACATTTGAAACAGTTATATATTTTATGAAATATATGATATTTATAAATGTATTTCTAATAGTGAAAACTTAATTTAAGAGAATAATTAGAAATCGCATTATTTAAATTGCTACAAATTCTCCATTTATGATTTTCGTAGTTCAGTAGATTTAATTTTCTCCCATATACATCTTTTCAAAACTAAAATAGAACAAGACATATTGATTTTTTTAAGTGATATTGCTTATGATTTATAAAAATTGCTTCATAAGATACATTTATATTCTTCGTTGGAGGATATATTGCGTTCCGATTATTATTTAGGTTTTCAGAAACAACAATGTAAATAGATATTTATTTTTCATGCCAAATTTTTCGTCAAATCTCTGGTTTAACATTAAAACTTTTTAAGTGGCTACTAGTATTACTTTATAAAGCATTCTGTAATACTAGAAGATATAAAACTTTTTTATATCTTGATAGAGAAATTGGAGCATATTTTATACATTCATTTTTTTAAAAAAAAATATGCAATATTATGTTACAGCTTTTACAGCTGATTGCCTACAGAAAGGATAAGTTAAATTCATA